>JADRCD010232926.1:21528-58909 GCA_019843815.1 Montemys delectorum
TGTGTGTGTGCGCGCGCGCGCGCGCGCGCGCGCTCTCTCTCTCTCTCTCTCTCTCTCTCTCTCTCTCTCTCTCTCTCTCTCTCTCTTCTCTTAATATTAGGCTGTATCACTTACAGGATGTCTTTGACTGACTGAACACATATAGATGGGTATGTCCTTTTTTAAAATTTTATTATTTGTGGGAAGTAGCCATGAAAGTCATTAATAGATTCCGTACATCTTTTCAAAAAATGCAAATCTGCTAAGATAGCTTTTAAATGACAAAAGTATCACACCTATGTTTTCAAATTCAATTGCTGTAAAAGGGTATTATGCTAATTAGGTAGGTTGTATTGCCTTAATTGCACACTCCTGGCGCAGCGGTTCAAACTGTAGGATCATTCCCGCACCCCACCCCCACCCCGTAACAGTGGAGTGCTTCCAAGGGAAAGTTTGGGTAGGCCCTTGTTTCACACAGCCCGCTGGTCCCCAGGTTGGTGACCTCTCCGTTTGGTTTTTCAGGATCACTTTATCTGTCATTCTTACTTTTTTCAGCCCCACTAAGGAGAGAGACAGCTTGGACGTTATAATGGGTACTTCATGGGCAACGCTTGGAAGTGACATCATTTCTGTGTGTATTCCACTGGAGACAATTTAGTTCCATGTCACACTAGCTGCAAGGGAAGCTAGAGAACACAGCGGAGCCTGGCAGCCATCTGCCAGCTACCATGCAAAAACAAAAGGATGGATTTGGTGTTTGGAGACACTAAGCAGTCTCATGGAGGATGCGGGACACAAGATAAACTTTGTCCTCTTTTTTTTTTCTTTTGGTGGTGGTACTAAGGAATGAACCCAAAGCTTTTTTACTTTACTACTGAGCCTCACCCTCAACCTTGTTCTTCTCTGGTGGCTTCCTTCTGTAAGGCCTCTGTGCACCTGGCAGGCCTAGAGAAAGCATCAGTAGCTATCACTTGAGAGTCAGGATCTGTCAATCCTTCACATCTTGGGAAAGGCTCAGTTGTTTTCTCCTTATAGATGAGGAAGTAGGTGCCCAGCATAGTGAAACAACTTCAGTCATAGCAGGACTCCATCCTGTCGGTGGTCAGGATCATCTGACAGTAGTTCACTGTGCCTGCGTGCTGCCCATTGTTTGAGGGTTAGATGAAGAAAAGATGGTCGTGGTTAGACTACAAAGCTGTAATTAAAAATAGGATCCGGGGTGTGTGTGGCCCAGGTGCAGTGCAGAAGGGAGTAATGGTGTCAGCATGCACCTCTCAGATGTGACAACCTGCAACCTTGCAGGTCTTCATTGCCTGCTCCTCAGAGGAATGGAGCTCAAATGAAGCTTGCTGCTCCACAGGGCACTGCATAAGGGGGAAGGCTCACAGGAGAAACACGCGTGAATCCCTCTAGCTTAAACCGCCTTTGAAGTGCTGTGGTCTTCAGAGATTTCTTGGCACTTATTTCAGTCTTGTTAACAGAATTCCTGTATCTGCCAAGCTGATTAATGCCTGCCCTGGCTATAATTATTCTTATTAGCCTGCTGCATAGGAGCAGTAGTTGTCAGTGATATTCCTTACAAGGCAGTCGGGCTAGGCGGCTTTTATATGGCTATTTGGTTTTAGTGATGAGCTGCTGAACTGATTTTTCTCCCTATAGATGAATCTATATGTATGGATTGGCGCTGTGTCTAGCAGTGAATAAAGTGTGGGCTTGTCTGTCGGAGTGTGTCTTTGTCTCACTTTATCAAATGAACTTGGTGGAAGCTGTCAGGACCAGTTCATAGCTGTTTGGTTTAATTGCATTGGCTTCTTTAAGGCAGGGCTGCTAGGCCATTTGACTCTGCTTTGGGAAAATAACTCGAACTGGCAAAAAAATTCTAAATAATTTATCGTCTGGAAAAGGCGAAATGTTGGAGTTGGCAGAATTGGTGGTGGTTTTTTTTTATTTAGATCTTGGGCTACCACCCCTGCCCCTCAACATACACACACACACCAACTGTAGTCTTTGGGAAGGAGCAGACTCAGACCCAGTGGCAAATGCATCACACACCAGCAGCATGATTTCCAGGAGACAAGACAATGGACGCGTGTGTTTACGTTCTTTGAATGTTTATTTCACTCAGTGTTCCCCGAGTGTTTATGCTGGATGATGGAGTTGCTACGTGGCATGATTCAAGTTTAAGTATTCCAAAGCTCTACCTGCAGCCTGTTTTATACCTTCGTGAGCAGCTGGACCGTGGAAGTGTCTGGGTATCACTTGCACTGTTTCAGGGGACCGAGGGACCATGCATCAACTGCTGCTCTGTTTTGGGTGAATCTGGCTAAGAACATTAAAGAGCAGAGTCCCGCTCATAGGTTCAAGGTTCATTGCAGAAGGCATGCTGCCATGGAATCTAAGTGACATAGAGGCACTTTGCAGCCAGATAGGTTACTTCTCAGACCTTAAAAGCGACCATGAGCCAAGAATATGTTGGAAATGGCTCTTCCTTGTTCTTTTTGTTTGGTTTTGTTTTGTTTTTTCAAGACAGGGTTTCTCTGTCTAGCCCTGGCTGTCCTGGAACTCACTCTGTAGACCAGGCTGGTCTCGAAGTCAGAAATCCGCTTGCCTCTGCCTCCCAAGTGATGGGATTAAAGGTGTGCTTCATCACTGCCCGGCCCATATTCTTGTTTAAAGCTGGAATAGGCCAACACTTTGCAGCCTGTGGGCCAGAGTAAGGAATCCCTGTCAGTTTCATGAGGGTTGCAAGTATATCAGGAGTCTGGCGTGTGGACCCTGGGAGCCCACGATCAGAGGTCACCTCTAAGCCCATGAGCCCGAGTGGGCAGTGATAAAGGCTAGCAGATACCACTTCTACTTAGAGAATCTCAGCACTCCCATCCCTGTCTTGGGATGAGTAGTTTGAAGATGGAAATGGGGTCAGATTTGCTAGTGTCTGCTGGTAATCTCAGCTTTAGAGAGACAGAAGCAAGAAGGTTGAGAGTTCAAGGCTAGCTTAGGCTGTCTAACAAGACTTTAGGGTGAAAAGAAAAACAAGGAAAAGAAAGAAGGAAGGAGGAAGGGAAGGAAGAAGGCAAGCAGTTAGTGATGCACCCACGGTGTGCAGCTCATTTGTCCACTCAGCAGACCCTGAGCCAGTGTCATTTATGCAGATAAGGCATCTTGAGTGCTGGGGATTCTGAAGGGAGTGGAGTGGGGCAGATTCAGCTCTCCCCTACCTGGTGGCACAAGGCGTATTAGTTGCAGGATTAGGACCTTCACAGAAAGTGGGTGAAAGAGTTGGGTTGGCAGCAGGTCAGAAGGGAAAGTTCTAGAAGAAGTCATCAGAAATTGGGAAAGGAGCCAGCAGAGCATCCTATTGGAAACGAAGCAGAGCCGAGTGGGAGCTGGCTTGCTAAACAGGGAGTGGAGGTGGAACGTGGTGCTGCAAACCAGAAGGATAGAGAGAAAAGTGTGGGCCTGGTGGTGGAGGTTTGTGGTGAGCTCAGCCCTCACAAGGTTGCCCTCGGGCTCGGGACACTGAAGTTTGACTGTGTAGTAAAGGCAGGTTTGAAAACAAGAGCTGAGGGGCAAGCAGGTAAGGAAGATGTTCTTGACTCAGAGGCAGTTGCTGGTCTCCCCAAGGACTGCCAAGTAGAAGACTGCTGTGAGATGGCACCTGTTCAGTAGGATCCAGGAGACACCAGCATGTGGAAGAGCCACCTGGAAAAAAGGCTGGAGAAGGACTAAGAGTGACTGGTCGCTAGGTGGACTCCGCAGCCCAGGGACAGTGAAGTTGGCGCTCAGGGAAAGTCCCTGGCTTTGCATGGTCCAAAAAGAGATGAGGAGGTGCAGGCAGAGTTTAGGAGGAGTGGCATGGTGTGGAACACGGTTCCTGCATCCTCTTAGCCTTTGCTGATCTACAATAGTTCCCCATAGTTCCCAGACACTGTAGGGAGAAGTTTTCTGTATGTCTCACTTCTCCTCTGCATATGTAAAGTTTCTGGGTGTTATCTAATGTCTGGATCAGTAGAATTAACTTACTCCCAGATGATTATTTTTATGTATTCTGAGTGTGCGTGTGCGTGTGTGTGTGTGTGTGTGTATGTGTGTGTGTGTGTGTGTGTCTGTCTGTCTGTCTTGCTGGCCTGTAAGCCCCAGGAATCTGTTTGTCTTTACCATTCTAGTGCTGGGGGTTACAAATATGCATCATACCCGGCTTTTTCCATGAGCCCTAGGACTCAAACTCAGGTCTTCCTGGTTGCAAAGCAAGCACTTTGCTTTCTGAGACATCTTGGGTCCCTTGGGTGACTTTTTGAAAAATTACAAATATATATATGTATATGTATATATATGAAAGGGAAGAAAAGTGTTGTTGGTGGTAGACATCCCACCCAAGGCTTTGTGCTTGCTAGACAAGTGCTCTCCCACAGAGCAACAAGCCAGCCCATCTCTTTTCTGTTTATAGTATCTAAGAAGGCTTCAGTAACTGGTTACAGACAAACCATTACATGTATGATTTAAAAACTGTCTCTATACCTGGTACCCTTCCCATTCTACCCCAACCCCTGGTTGAAAATAACCTTCATAGAGAACAAATACTGGGTTTAGGTTTTGGAACCAGCCCTCTTTTGAACTTGCATGGTGGACCTTAGACAAATTTCTATGCTACTTTGAGCCTTATTTTCCATCTCTGGGAAATGGGCAGAATTCCTCTCTTGTAGAATTGTCATCGGTGTAAAAATTATCTTTAAAATCCAAAACATTCCAGTCAGTGCATATGTATTTCTAGTGTGGCCTGGGAGCACAGCAGCGCCTGGACTTTCCCGACTGAGTCTAGAGTGCTGAATCTGGGCCTGTGTTTGAGCAGATTCCTAGGAGGCCCGGATGCACCCTAATGAGCTGGGCATTTTAGTATGCAAGGAGGCTTAGCATACAGAATATATGGTACATGGCTTTTCCAGTGAGTGCTGAGGCAAAGGTCCTGGTCAGCCTGGTAAAGGTGAGCATGGTGGGTTAGTGCTGGGCTTGCTGGATGTGGGGGGCATGAGTTAGCACTGAAGGACAGGATAGTGTGGGCATGTGGTGGAAGCTGCCAGCTTAGTTTTGTGTTTAATCCACCAAATTTGGCATGTAGGAGGAATGACATCATGCCTTTCCATGGAATGAGGTTAGAAGGATGGGGGACCAAGGACTCGGAGCCTCAGAGAACATCACAGGGAAGGGTGGCCAAGGAGGTCAAGTAGGACAGTTAGTTGAATGAGACTTCAAGGCTTGATGACTCTGCAGAGGGCTTTGAGGGTCCACAGTCTAGAATCTCACGCAGAGAATCTGTGGGGTGATAGATGGGACAGCCGCTCATCAAATAAGCATTTAACCAGAGCCTTTCTGCTGTTTTGGTCAGTGTAGTGCTAACACCAGATTAGGGTTGCCCTCAGATGCTTAGACAAGAGCCACGTGACTTCTAGAAGCCTCAGTCCCTGGTGTAGAAGGGAAATGGTGGAAACTACTGACTGTGATACACTGGGGTCTGGGGAGCAACCAATATGTGAGTTCTCTAGGAACCCCCTTCCCACCTTCTCTGTGGTGTTTAGCTTGTACCAGGCATTATACTTAGCTTGTACCAGGCATTATACTTTCCATGTATTGACTTGTTGAAGAGGCTTTGTAACCACACCAAATTGGTCCTGTTCTTATCCCCACCATTAGATGAAGGAACGGAGGCACCGTGAGATAAATTGTTCAGGGTCACACTGTAAGTGACAGAGCTGCAGAAACTCAAACTCACACATCGTTCAGATGGATCTCCGCACTTGGGAAGGAGTTGATCCGAGCAGCTAACATGTGCTAACAATCCTCTCACTGAGGCTTGGATCCTAGCCTTATTCTGTCTCCTCACTTAAGTGTCTTGACCTTGAACAAATTGCTGAGTAGCTCTTAGCCCCTGTAATAAGGATTCGTTTAGCAGGTTCTGAAAGGCTCCCCTTCCATCTCCAGCCTTCTTTGAGCATGCTGACTCCTGCTGTGAGCCATATGGCCTCTTGTTTGGCCCTAGCTTTGCTGGACCATCGCCATCTTCCCCAGCACTGCTCGGGTATGTAGCTCATGCCCTGGTGGTGTTTCCCACTGGCCTGGGGCTGGTCAATAGTTGGTGCCACCAAGACTGGATATTGTCTGCTCTTTGGTCCAAGTATCAGCAACTGCTCCTCATCCCGGCCCATTTCCTGTGCTGTGAGATGGGATCTCTTTCTAGGTTCTCTAGAGTTCTGGGGTGGTCATTGCCAGGCCAACTGGACTTCCAAACTGATTTCTAGGCTAATAAAACCAAAAGGATAAAACCCATACAGCATTCCAAAGTGGCTGATGCTTAACTATATTACTGCCTTCTATTTGTTGTTGGTGGAAGTTTTGATTGAGGATATACAATGTTGGTAGGTTGGAATTGTGTGATTAAGTCTCAACCTTCAGAAATGTAACTTGATTGTTTTCTACCTTTATCCTTCGGGTCTCTTTCCGAGCCTGATCGATGACTCTGCCCTACAGGAGTGTGTTTGCACTTGTACATGTTCCCAGCTGGTGCCCTCTCCCTGTTTATCTCCTTTTCCCTCTCTCCTTTACTGCTCTCTGCTTCCCTCCTCCCTCCCACCCACGCTGGCTTCAAATTCATGGTCTTCCTGCTTCGGCCTCCCAAGTTCTAAGATTGCAGGCCTGTGTCACCATGTCCAGTACAGCAAGAAGGGATACCGATATTTAGGTGTGTCTAAACATTGACACAGTTCTGGATTTGACACCCTTCCTAAAGGGATAGGAGAGTTCAAACTCTCACACCTTCCCCCCACATGACCTAGTAAGCCAAGTGTGCCCTGATGTTTCCAGGGAATTTTTCTTCCTCCTTGGTCTGAAAGAGGAAATTTGGGATGTTGCTGGGTACCATTCCCCCTGAGGGATGCAACCTAGAAAGCTTGTGAGATTCTGGGATGTTGCTGGGTACCATCCCACTGAGGGATGCAACCTAGAAAGCTTGTAAGATTCTGGGATGTTGCTGGGTACCATCCCACTGAGGGATGCAACCTAGAAAGCTTGTGAGATTCTGGTAGGAACCCGTGCTTCTGGACTATGGCTTGAAAGACTGGCTGTTGCCCAGTCCTCCCTGAAGGCTCTGAAGTGCCGTTAGGTTCAGAGGTGCTATCTTACTTGTCTTGTATGCTGATACTGACTACAAGAGACCCCCTTTAGGGGGTGAATTCTGTGTGCTAAGTAGCTTGCTACTTTGCACTATTATAGAGCTGATGGAGTGAGTCCTGCTTTCTAAATACATTGTTTCCTTGGATGACCAGGAGCAGCATCAGACTTGGTGTCGATCCAGGGTGTTGCCTCTTAGCTTATACTGCAATGGAGAGTTTCTTTTGTAAAAAAAAAAAGCACTTGGCACAGCTATTCATTTTTCCATTTTCTGAAAGCTGGAACATCCAAATGTTTTTTTATTTATTAGAAGACATTACAGTCTGTCATCCTTGATTGAGAAATCCATACAGTAAATCCAAGTTAAGACGATGATGCCTGACCCAGGGCTGGGTACATGGCGGGTACTTTGTCATATTAGTCGGTGGGCACGACTGTGGCTTTAGAAGGAACAGATGATTTGTGCCTGACTGCTAGTCTCCTTTGCAATACAAGGCTTTCCTACTTTCCCTCAGCAGCATCGGGGAATATTTACCATGTTCCCGACACTGTGACACATAACAAAGGAATTAAGAAAGGCAGTCCCAAGAAGAGACGGAGCCAGTTGTAACTGAGCAGAGGGGTGGATCCTTCATGCTTTTAAGGACCTGAGTGAATGAGTTATTAGATGGCTGGGCATATGGGGCTGTCCGAATTAAAGGAGACCAGGAGCTGTTATCATGGGAAATGTTCACATGAGCAGGTGGACCAGCAAGTACCAAGGTGTTCAGTTAGGAAAATGACCACGGGAGGAGATGAACATGTCCGGTCCAGCATCCCATTTAGGGATTAGCTGACTTAAGCTGGGAAAGAAAGAGTCCTCGGGGGCTGTGGATATTAAATTCTGGGAAGGGGAGTAGGTGGAGAGGAAGACTGTGTGCAAGGTCACCCTGAAAGGTGTTGGCAGCAGCGTCAGCGCGACGGAGCAGCCCTAGCCACATGCACACACGGCGCATGAAGCCTTCTGGGACTTCCAGGAAGCAAGGCTGTTAAATGAAGGTGATAAGTCAAGCCATACGCCTATTTTTGGTTGTTTCTTACAAGGAAAACAGCTCACCAAACAATTACTGATGTTCCCCTTAGGTAGTTTAACTCAGTGTTTCTTCAAAGGACTATCACCCGGAGAAGAGGCACCGATAAGTTTTAGAGGAAGAATGGGATGTTAGCGGGTTTTCTGTGGAAACTAGGTTTACGTAGTCATGTAGCTTATTCATCGGAGTCCCACTTTAATAACCATTTATTCTCACAAACAGGTTTATCTGAAATATCAGTACGAGTCCCAGAAAGCACTTGGTACGTCAGTAATGGGGAAGTTCTCTTTGGGGGGGTCCCTGGAGCAGCACAGAGGCAGGGAGGGTTTTTGTTCATCTCGGTATGTAACAGCATGAGTCTTTATATGGTCGGATTTACTTCCATGCTTAGAAAGCATCTGTGGGATATGTGCATATTATATAGTATTCATATGGAATACATATGCACATGTACATATACCATATACATGTACACACACCACACATGCACACATACCACACACATGCACATATGAACATACTACACAATGCACACACGTGCATACACATGCATACACCACACAGTGCCCACACTACACAACACACACACATATTGTGCATACATGTGCATATACCACACATATTCACACACATACATGCACACACACATGCATATACACACAGTGAGAAGGTCTCCATCCTTCCGTGGAATGCCTCTGTTCTCTTGGCAGCTTGTGTGTAAGATACACCACTCATAGATTCTCAGTATTGTCCCTTTACTGTCCCCACCCCTTCCTCCCTTTGTGGAGTTGGTATAGCCTCTCTCATCATACAACAGCATCTCCTCCACCCCCCACACTCCCAAGACTCCTCCTAGTGTTCACAGTGAATAGAACAGACTTCCATCACGACAGCGCTTGTTTCCAGCACCTTGTGGCTGGGTTGGTCCCAACCACAGACCGTCTGCTTGTCATCACTGTTGTAGCAGACAGCCAGCTCTGAGCCACGTCTCAGGGTAGGACAGTAAAGCTGCTGCCTGAAGCCCGTGCCACGTCTCACTGTCTGCCTCACTCAAGCCATTATTTATTATCTACCCTGTGCCAGTCATTATTCTAGAACCTGGGGCACATAAGGACATAGTCATGGCCTCTTGATTCCGTAGCTGACAGGTTTGACATCAGTGGGAAGGGAGTTGGCATTGGAGACATAGCCAGTGATTGTTAAAGACTGAACGTTTAGAAGGGTTTAAGGAAGTTGGAGAGCATTCTGTGATCTACTTCAGCTAGAGGAGCTTTGGCAGAATGGCTTAGAAGGCAGGTATGGTTTGCTCATTGGTGTCACCGCCGGGGTCACCCCTGCCTCTGTGTGTGCCTTTCTAAAGGCTTTAGTGGCGTGTGTAAGAGAGAGCCTTTCATTAAGGCTCTGAAGCACCCGGGTACCTGGCTGTCACTACCGCAAAGAGGAGGACTGTGACATCTTGGGAGCTGGGGTTGAGAATATGGAGACTGGCAGGATGTCACTTGCTGGGCTGCTTGCAGCTCATCTCATTGACTTTGCCAGGTGCCACACTTGCTGCAGACAGGTGCCCTTCACTTTCTGTGAGGAACTCTGCCAAGAGCTTGGTTGAAAATGTCCCAGTGAGGGACTGTTTCTAAAACTGATGAGATTAAGTACCCCTGTTAACCCACCAGGATGAGGGGACCTAAGGTTTATGATGCCTTTGAGATTCCAGGGCCTCTTGGAGTGAACAGTGGCCACAGGTACCACATCATCAAACTGGGTTGAGGGTTTGGTGTGCAGGAAGCCATCTGTCCCTCTAGTCTCACATCCAGTGAGGGAGGCTGACAGCCTACAATGCTTATGGGTGGGCCGGCCCTCTGCAGGCACCGTCAGAATGCTGTCTGGGTGGGCACGGAAGTTTCAGCAGCGTGGATTCATTTGAGCTCATTAGGTCCTGAAATTCAGTAGGTTTTGTCTGGCTGAGAGGGGGTGGGTTTTCCAAGCAGATGGAAGAATGCAGGCAAAGAAATACACTGGTTTATGAGAGCTTGTTGGCTGTTTTTTTTTTTTTTTTCCCTGTTTGTTTTTTTTTCTTGAGACAAGGTCTCCCTATGGAGACCAGGATGGTCTTGAAAGCACATGATTAATCCTAGTTTGGCCTCAAACTTATGATCCATTTTTTATCGACCTCCCAAGTGCTGGGATTACAGGTGTGTGCCACCCCACCCTCTCCTGAAAGTTGGCTTTGAATGAATAAAGAAAGCTCATAGCTGGAGTAAAGGATGACTTGTAAGGAAGGGTGTGTGTTGCAAGCAGTCAAGAAGAGCCATACATGTTGTCTAACACAAAACCATAAACTTAAAGGATACAATTTATTTGTTTCTTTGTTTGTTTTAAGTAACTTGATCACATCTTGATCTTGTTCCACAGATTGGACTTTATCGAGGTCATTCTATACAAAAAGGTTGGGCATGCCTGCCTGTATGTAAAGACTTTACATGGAAGAGGCTGAGTCATGGGAAACTGTCTTCTGATTAAGAGTCTCTCATGTCATGTGATAGAGTTGAACACGATTGTTTTTGTTTGTTTTTCAGGCTTTGACGTCCCTGAAATGCTTTAGGCCCCTCTGTTCCTTTAATTACTTGATGTTTTTCCTGTTGCAGGATCTCCCCCACCCCCATCTGTGCTGTACCAATGTTCTGTTCATAGGCCAGTAGAGGGGCTGTCAATTCCTGTGGCTCTACACTCAGTTGGTCTATACTAAGAGTTTGTGAATGCAAGGCAGTTTCATTCCTGTCTTAATAATAGCCATCTTTTCTTTAAAAGCCACACAAACACACCCAGAATCTTCGTATCTAATTCCTGACATGACAAAGGCTCACACTCTGCTCTTACTAAGCCTTATCCTGGAAGCTGGGATAGACACCACTCCCAGTACCTTTGAACTTCAAGAACAGGTTCTAGGTCTTGCTGGAGGAGGGACACACAAGTCAGAGGAAGAGGAGAGACTGGCTTAAGAAACAGTAATACAAAATCTAACCTAGTTGGGAGTCGGGGAGTGTTACCCCAGATTCAGCTCAGGCATCTGCCCATTGGCGAGTTTGAGCCTGATGCTCTCCTCTGTTCTCTTTAAATATGTAGCTAGAGAGGACCAGGTGTTCACACAGAACTTGGCAGGCAGTGCTGGCCAGTTTGTAGGTGGAGAGGATTGAGGATGGCTGAGTGGCGAGGGATGCTAGGCAGTGCCTGGGCCTCTAGCAGCTGTTAATTTTATAGAATGTGCTGAAGTAATCCTTGTGGAGAGCTGGTGCCTCAGCCTTGTCTGTGGTCCATGGTCAGAGAGTCATTTTAAATCATCTTGTGTTTATTGGGTTATTCTGTCTAGTCAACGGTACAGATTTGCCTCGAGGTGGGTTTTTTTTTCTTTTTTGCATCTCCTTTTAAAAAAAATTACCATTTGGTTATATGTCTTTTTGGAACCTCAGTTTCCTTATTTAATCCTCTCCTGGGTGAGAATTAAATCATGTGGGCATAGTTTGCAGGCTGTAGGGAGCAGTGCTATAACTGTGGTTCTGGTTGGTACAGAGTCCTTAAAGGCATAGGTTCAACACTTGGTTTGCTCTGTCAGCTTACGTTCCAGCAGGGAGGTAGAGCTACTATGAATATTATGGGGTGGGAGTTAGGTTTCACACAACTACCAGAAGAGCTGAAGAAGTGAAGTTGAAAGGGCAGTCAGTTGGTCAGGAGCCAGTCCCGCCTTCCTGTGCTTGGGTGGGTGGGCAAGATGAAGACTGGAAGAATCAGGAACCAAGCAGTTAGAGTCCCCAGAGACTGTTGTGGGGATCTGAAGGCGATCTACCTCATTGTTTACTTCTGTGCTGGTATCCAAGTACCCAGTGGTCTTGGCAGGTCATGGAGTCCTTAAGAGCAACATCTGGCAAGAGACAGGAGACAGAGCAAGGATAAGCTGGGTTCAAGGCCACTTCTGTTCTGTCTCCCCCTGCCTCCAACTTGAGGACCACCAGGGCAGAAGGCCTGCAGCTTCCCTCCTACCTCCCAAATCTTAGGTGAAGCTCTGTCTTGTCCAACGCTAGCCTGGAGTTAGAGGGAGAGGGTGATTCTGGACAACATAGTTTGTGTTTAGCCAAGTTGACACACTCTAAGCCTCACAGTTTCATAATGTAGCATTGAAGATGTATGGCTTCAGCCTGCCACGGTCTCTCAAAGGCCCCAGAACTGGAAGCATACTGGCAGGTTGAGTTCAGTTAGCTAATGGTTCAGACTGTGTGTTCGTTGTGACCTGTTCCTCAGTTATGGAGGCTCTCCATCTCTGACGGTTCTCTATACAATCATTATCTATGATGCAGGAGGTAATGGTTATTCAAGGCAGAGGAAGCATTGGCCGGAGAGAACCCATTAGTTCTCGTTCAGGTAGACACAAGTCTCCTTTCTCCCTTGTGACCCAAGGAACATTGTCTGAAGGCTAAGGGATTTCTGGATATAAATGGCTACAGAGGACTACGGGCCTGGAAACTATCAGGAAAATGTTAAGAGAATCAGATTTCACTCTCTGGACCACCCTTCCTCACGCCTGTGGCCCGCTGGTTCCACCATCCCTTCAGCTGCCTAGTGGACATTTCAATCTGTCTGAACCTCACTGGTTTTCTCTAGAGCAGCTGTTCTCAACCTGTGAGTCTCGACTCCTTTGGGGGTTTTGTATCAGATGCCTTGCATATCAGATATTTATATTATGATTGAGAACAGCAGCAAAATTAGGTTATGAAACATTCGGAAGGTTGAAGATTACTGCCCTACTGTTTCGTTTGGAAAATGGTTTTTACTGGCTCTTAGCTTCACAAACTCTTCAGCGCAGCTGCTACCTCTGGCTTTGACCCTCATTTACCTTCCCTGTTACTCAGTAGAGGAGAGGACCTGGAGTAATCCATGGGCTGCCACATCTGCTCTGGGTACCCACTCTGCACGGTAATCTTTGTTGAGGCCACTCACCTTCTGTGTCTCTGGTCAGCCGCCCTCTTTACCTCACCGTTTCTCAAAGGTTCAGCTAGAATAATGACCCTGCATGAAGCCCCCCTCACCAGGGCCTGTGGACTGGAGGGCTTGCTTCATGTAGTCTCACAGCACTTGCCAGCACTTCGTTATACTGTTACCCCTCAAGATGCCTGGCACACCCTGTGTGCCTGTGGCCTAGCGTGTTGTTTCTTGCACTGCAGTTGTTTATTGAATTAATAATTCATATTTGTCTAGTGTATCTTAATATACTGGTCGTTTTCTTGTCTTGAGCAGATGCCCAACAAGAAGCAATTGAAAGAGAGGGCGAGATTATTTGGGGTCATAGATTCGGTCTGCATGGTCCTTGCTAGGGGGTGGCCGGCAGGTTGTTCCCTGTTGGTAAGCATATGCGCCTAGTGTTCTTTATCATCTCACTTCTTGGTAGAACAGGAAATAGAGAGCAGACGGGATGTGAAGCCAGACTATACTTCGAGCTAGATCCCACCTCTTAAAAGATTCCACCACCATCCAAAACCACCATATGGATGGAGACTTAAGTGTTCAAACACATGAGCTTACAGGAGACATTGTATGTTCTAACCACAATAGTGAGCTCTTAACTGAACTGTTCTTTAGGATCTTTTGAGACAGCGTTTCCTCTGTATAGCCCTGGCAATCATGGAACTCTGTAGACCAGCTGGCCCCAAACTCAGAGTTCTGCCTGCCTCTGCCTTCCGAGTGCTGAGATTAAAGAAAGGCATGCGTAGTCACTACCGCTGCCACCACTCGGCGGCACTTAACTGAACTTTTTTTTTTTTAAAGCCCATTCTAGTAGAACCATATTTGCTTTGGGACGGCATTTTTGAAGTACTGCCATGTGTGACTTTATTTCACATTCTCTGTTGGCTGTAACTTGTTTAATGTGTACACACAGCATTCCCATCACTGAGGGACTGTCTGGGTGAACATTGGCATGCTCCTCTGATGCCAGATCTCTCAGAGGCAGACTGAGGCAGACAAAGGTTTTTCATTTGTTGAGGCATGAACTCCAATAGAGGCATTCACTATAAGTTTGCACGCTTGCTTCTGTGTGTGGTCAGCTCTAGCTCACATGAGGACAGGGAGGTCCTTCTAGGACTCCACGGGCACCTGGTGTCCTGTACTGGCTGTGCCGTTCCAGTGTCTTTGATAACCGAGGCACCACAAGGTCTTTATTTCAGGGCTCAGTTTTGCCTGTACTGCTGTCATCGTAGCAGCCGTTACCTATCTTACAAATGGCTCCAATCTGAAAGCCAGATGATAAAAATTTGAGCAATAATAGGAACAGATTGCAAGAATGCTTTGTAGCTAGGCCACACTCTGCAGGTCTTGATTTAGAATAATGTTCATGATAACCTGAGAAATAAAATTATTTCCCGTGGCTATCAGAGGGAGGTGGAAAAGGATCAATAAATAAAGTTTGGCCTTTATTGTCTCGTTTCTCTTAATGATTCCAACGGTTGCCGGTAGAACTTACTGCCGAGCACATTGCGTGTGTAGTCATTTACCTTGAAAACCTTGCCTGGTATTTCCTGCTTTTCCTCAGCTACTCCCAACACAGGGATCCTGAAGGCATCTAATTATTTTCTTGCATATTCTAAAGGGAGGGAGATGGTAATCTGGAGTCAGCTCTCCGTTGTTAACCCTCTGCTGATGACATTAACTTTCACGCTTGTGTGTGTGTGTGTGTGTGTGTGTTTGCTCGCAAGCATGTGCGTTAATGTGAGTGCCCTTGGAATCCAGAAGAGGGACTCAGATGCCTTGAGCTAGAGTTACAGGTGCTTGTGAGCTACCCACTGTGAGTACTGGGAACCAAACTCCAGTCCTTGAATGACCAGTAGGTAACCAATGAGCTGAGTCTCTGACCCCCTGGAATTATTTTAACAACCTCTTTTACCATCTCTTTACCTGTCTATTTATTAGAACTCTATTTCTTCATGACTTGTTTTTCTGTTGCTTCCTTGCATACCTTCTTTGCATTGCCATTGGGGAACATGAAATATTTCAGAAGAAATTTGCAGCCGTTTTTTTTTTTTCTCTCAGAACAGATAGAATCCACAGAGGCAGAACTGACATAGCTTGGGGTTCTAAACTCGGTCTTTCACTTAAGCCAGCCTGACCCTCTTTGGGCTTCCTCTTAATTTGTGGTAGGCTAGGTACTCCCACCTGCTGGTGTGTATGCTGGACCAGAAGTCCTCCGAACAGTGCCCGGCTCAGAGCATGGCTGTCAGAGACACATAGTATGCTCTTAATAAAGCAGACAGAATATATTACAAACTAAACACCCGAGTGGTGCTCCAGTGATTTTAGGTAGAAGATGTTTCTGTGTCTTCCCCAATTTGTTATCCTCTCTGTCCCCGGCTCCTGTTATCTTGGTTGGTGGTTGTTTGAGATAGAATCTCATGCAGACCAGGCTGGCTTCTAATCTTCCCGCTTTCACCTCTCAAGTGCTGAGATTTCAGATGTGCACTCACCCCCTTGTCACCCCCTCCCCCCAGCCTTTCACCTTTGTGGTTACTCTGGAGATTAAGACATACATTGTTACACATTCAACCAGTAACTGTTTCAGCCACACTTACTTTTAGCTGGATTAATGCAGAAAAGTTGAAATTTGCCTAAGTTTTTAATTTTGGAGGAATTTTTATAAACTATTTAATTAAATGTAGCCTTTATTAAATTATTTAAGTTTAATTAAAGTTGCTAAAAACAACAAACCCTGTCCATTGTTGACTTCTCAGTATCTACTACTGAGTTTTAAAAAAATACTGCATTTTCATTTATTTTGCACAGTGTATGCTTGTGAGCACACAAAATCGGAGGACATCTTACAGAAGTCAGTTCTCCGGCTGACTCAGGCCATCGGGATCAGTGGCAAGTATCTTTGCCCACTGAGTCTTCCTACTACTCATATGTTTCCACTCTATGTATAGAATGCATATATATGTTTATGTATATATGTATATTGAACCCAAAAGATGTCACTGATATTATTTGGTCTGTTTCTGTAGTGCCACCCACACAGTCATTTCTGTCTTTCTTTTGGTCTCCTTGTGATTTCATGGTTTCACGATGAGCCAGCACTCTGTGTCTGAAGAACTCCACTTACTGTTTCTTCTTGATGCCAATTAATTATCTTTTCCTTGTGGTGAATTGGTTGAAAGCATATTTATTTTGCTTTCCACTTAAAAGTACCCCATCCCCCCTTCCCTAGGCTGGCAGTTACTTTTTGAAAAATCACTTTAAGGCTGCCATTCCGTGGTTTTATGAGCATCATTTCTGTTGAATGTCAGTTATCGGTTGTGCTACGACTCCCTTCTCTGCCTCTCAGCAATTTTACTGAGCTGCACTCCCGTATTTATCCTAGTTGTGATATATAATGTAGCTTGTTTCTGCAACATAGAATCATTCAGTTTAAGAAAAATCTCAGCCATTATCTCTTCAAGAATTGAGTTTCTCTCTCACACCTTCTGGGACCTTCACACACGTTTGTAACCTTTTTATTGTGCCCCTCATATCTCTCCTCCTCCTTTGCATGTTTTTATCCACTTACTAGATGCTTTTATGCCACAGCCAATCTGCTAACACAGCCACTTAGTGAATCCTTAATATTAGTCATTGTATTTTTTACTTCTAGAATTTAAATTTCCATTTTAATAGATTGCAGTTTAGTAGGTAAAGTCCTGTTTGCTACCTTCTTTAATAGGTCATGGTTGTTTTCATATCCATGTCTGGGAACATCAATATCTCCATCCCTATGGCTCTGTCTCTAGTGTGTGATTTCTCCCTTTTAATTTAGCTATTTGGTTCTGTCATCTCTTTTTTTTAAACTTTTTTTATTACTATCTCCATTCATGCGTATATGTGTGTATGTGCATGTGTATGAACATGTATGTGCAAGTGTCCTCTGAGGCCAGAAGAAGGTGTAAGGTCTCCAAGAGCTGGAGTCACAGGTGGTTATGAGCTTCCCAAAGTGGATGCTGGGAACTGAACTCTTTCACAACATGAGTACACGCTCTTAACCACCAAGCCATCTTTCCAGCTCATTGTTTTAATTTAATTTTTGTGGTAGTAGAGATTGATCCCAGGGGCCTTGCACTTACAGGCAAGTGATCTTCCATGGAACAATTTCTCTGGCCCTGGTTCTAGTATTGCAATTGTCCCGTAAGAAGGTCTTGAACATGGAGAGGCTGTTCTCTTCCTGGATGACCTCATCTTCTAACCGAGATGATAACACTTTTTACCTGGTGCACCTGTAGATCAAGAAACTTTACCCTCTCCAGTGAGTAGCTAGCTGGCTCTAGTTCCATTTCCAGCTTTCCTTTTGATCCAAGAACATGGCCCTTCCAGGCTTATAGCTAAAAGTCAAAAGATTTACCTGCCTTGCTTTATGAATTCAGAATTCCAGTTTTGGTGTCCTCCTCCAGTGAGGATGTGTTGAAAATGCTTATGCGCTTGTTAAGCAATTGTTTTAAGCAGGATCTTACTCTATTGCCCAGGCTGACCTGGAATTCACGGTGCTGGCCTCAAACTCTCCGGGCTCCTCCTACTTCAGCCTCCTTAGTGCTGGGACTATATGCTTAGCATCCCAGGAATATACCCTGCCCGCAGATATGTCTCTTTGAGATACTCATTGTGTGCGGTGTCATATCTGCCAGGGTCAGTTCTCAGCTGGTCTCCCACCCCACAAGTTGATTTTCCGCTCTTCAGATTAGCCCTCATTGTGTTCCTGAACGTGAGAGTTATTTCTTAGCCCGTCTGTGTTTGGACGTACATTTTGTGACCTAAACCACTTGAGAACTGGCAGATTTCTCAAGAGCAGAGACATGGGACATCATTTGGTTCACATGCCTGATTCATCCCTCTTGGAGGCATTGATCTAGGCTGTTTTAACCCCACCATCGTGCAGCTTCTCAAAGGGAGCTGTGTGATCCACACTAGTTTATTATACAAGAGACAGTCTTCTACAAGGGGAAATCTGAGTTACCCACTTTTTAGATCTATGCCTTTTTACCCCTCCCCCAAATATTTGAGAGAACTTACAATGAAATACACACACACAAGTGCAAAGAGAACCATAAAATAAGATAAAAGGCTAAGCTCACAAGGCAGCTCGGAAAGTCGGAAAGGAAGGAGATAATTATTTGCAATTTATGCTACATGATTTTCATAGTTGAATGTCATATTTAATACTGATGCTCCTTGAAGCCAGAGTACAAAAAGAAATATGAATTTTATATTTTGGGAGGAGGCAGGACTTACAGGTCGGAATAATGACAGATGAAGTTAGCTGCAGTTGTATTAAATAATTTTTTTCTCTGTAGACTTAAGAAAAAAATTAAATGAGAATCTGTTTGCTCCTCTAATTGGGGACCTGGTAGAATGGATCCTAAAAAATGAAACGAACTAAAGTCTCATGCAATAGATAACTTTATTTAGAGCATCAGACAATTTATACTCTGAGGATTAAGAAGAATCACATGAGTAAAGTGTACAGTCACCATATAGGACAGGCTACACACAGCAAAAACATGTTTTCCAGTAGCAGCCTATGATTGATAGCAGCAAGCAAGACAAGTAACCTGAAGCAAACCCACTCCTTTTGACACGCTGGGAGGAGCACAGAGATGCATTCCAAGAGCAGTTCCGTGTTTGGAAGAAACTGAGGTCACAAGACTCTTGTGTTCTTGGAGTTTTCTCACAAGCATTCAGATTTCCTCTCACGTGACTCCGTTCTTGGACTGTGTTCCACCAAGACTCCAAAGTCGATGGGTGCTGAGGTTGGATGGTTTTGAGGTGACTCTAAGGGGACCCAAGCTGAGCAGGCAGTCACAGCGAGTGCAGGGCTCTTAGCAGTGGTGAAGGCACTAGCTCATTTGGTATAGAAGCCTTCTTCATCCCCTCCTGTGTGCCCTTATTATGTCTTGAAGATTTAAAGTGTTCTGGGGCCCAGAAGTTCGAAGATACCGTGTGTAGGTTGTATTTCTGGAATAGGATAGTACAGTTGTTCCATAGTGTTGGTCTTTTTTGTTTTTTTCTTTTTTTATAAATTGTTTTTCAATTGGTGTGGGTTGTTGTTGGTTTTGTCTTTTTTTTTTTTTTTTTTTGGTTTTTTGAGACAGGGTTTTTCTGTGTAGCCCTGGCTGTTCTGGAACTCACTCTGTAGATCAGGCCAACCTCGAACTCAGAAATCCGCCTGCCTCTCTGTCTCCCAAGTGCTGGGATTAAAGGCGTGTGCCACCACTGCCCGGCTGGGTTGTTGTTTTTAAACTAAATATGCAATGGCTTTTAATCAGGTGGAATTTCATAATGCAATATGATAATGTTCTCAATAGTCCTTTATTTTTTTGAGGCAGACTCCTGTGTAGTCTAGGCTAACTTGGCTGTGTAGCTGCGGAGGATCTTGAACCTCTCATCCTCCTGCCTCCAGCCTAAGTTTCTGCAGTGCTGGGGGGTGAGCCCAGTACTTCACATGTGTTAAACAAGTGCTCTCCCAACTGACTCCCAGTAGTACTTTAAAGTTACTGGAGAAATGGTTTCCAACAGGCGCGGTAACACAAGCACTTACTCCCAGCATTCAAGACATTGAGTTTGAGGCCAGACTGAACTATAAAACAAACGAAACAAAACTTTAAACTAAAGGGCTTTCATGTGAAGGTTTCTTTTATTGACCCCTGGGAACAAATAAAACCTTCATTTTTTAAAAGTTGTTATTATTATTATTTTTTTAAAATCCCATTTTATTTATTACTCCTGTGTGTCCTCCAGCCTATGTATGGGCATGCATGCCTCAACATGTGGGTGGAGGTCAGAGGACAACTCCTAGAGTGACTTTTCGCTTTCCACATTCACATGCCTTTTGGAGATGGAGCGGGGTGGCTGGGCTGGCACGGCAAGTACCCCTTCCCCACTGAGTCACCTCGCTGGCCCTGAATTGTTCCTCATAAAAAGACATTTTTATGCAGAGCTATGGTAACATTGTCTAGGCTCAGAAATGACTAGGACTCTTAATTTGAAGCACTGGTAGCACTTGGAAACTCAGAGGGAATTTGTCTTCCCCTTCTTTCCCTCAGTCATCAGCTGTTACCAAAGGTTGTGACAAAAATTGGCAAGTGTGACTCTGCAGATACTCTTCTTGATTTGAGAATTGCCATATGCTCTCCCTTTTACAAGTTATATTTATTTTTAAGTATCATTTGCTGCTATTTAACAATATTAAGGGGAATCTGTACTAAATACCAGATTGCTGCTGGCAAGTTGAAATTCTGCTACCAAAATCTTAAATCTCTGTTTGCTCGGATGAGAGGACACCCTGGATTCTTGCATGCAAGCAGGACATTGCTCAGGCCCATAGGTTTCCAGATTAGAATTTGCTCTTTCAAGCATCTGCTTCCACCGGCTTGGTTCCCCAGTGACACTGTAACATAGCTTCTTCCATCAGGTACTTGTACAGGTTGCAGTAGAATTCCAGGAAGAAGTACCTGAGTGATCCTGGGGGAGGAGAGATGCTTCACAGAAGGGAGATGCTACTGAAGTCTCCTCTGAGCAAGAGGATTGCTGGGAAGGAATGCTGGCCAGAGGAGTCAATGAAGCAGAGGTTCTAGACCTCAGGGCAGGGTGGCATTTCCAGAAAGGAAGGGAGTTTGGTTTTTGTGGAAGGATAAGCATTAATGGGGAAGGATGTTAGGGAATGAAGCCAGAGTGGTAGCCATGGGCCAGGTCATGAAGAACCTTGCATGTCTTCCATTTGGCAGATACTTATTAGATAGCTTGTGAACCAGGCCCTGCTGTAGACACATAATGGTCACTGCTCATAATGGGAAGAGATGACTAATAGTAATAATAATAATAATAATAATAATAATAATAATATCCTATGAGTGCATATAAGATACAGTATAATGACCACTGGTAAGAGGAAGTTTTGAGGTCAATAAAAATGGGAGGTACCATTTTAGGGGACCAGGAAAGGTTGGTTGAAGAACCAGTGAATGATCTCCGGTGTTCAGGCTTGTGCCGTGCATATTGCGTAACAGTATGCAAGTGCTTTGAGGTTTGAGCTGGAGAAGCATTCAGCTCAGTGGTTAAGTGTTCAACATGTACTGCTCTTGCAAAGTATCTGAAGGTGTTCAGGTCTCAGCAACCATGTTAGGTCTCATCCAAGGGCATTTGTTGTGTCTATCCTCCATGGGTACCTGCATTCATGTGCACATGCATGTACTCACACATCCTCATGCATAATTTTAAAAAAACTTGTTTTAAAAGCGCCAAGGTTAGACTGGCCCTTGCCTGTTTAAGGAAATCTTAAGAGTTAAGTGTGGCTGAGTATCATGGAGGGGGAGGATTAGAATATAGAGTCTAGAAAACTAAGTAAGGATTGGGAGGTGAAGTGGGGAATGACTGGAGAGTTTGGGGCTGAGGAAAGTATAATCTACTTTATGATTTTGGAAGGTTGCAGTGTAGTAAATAGAAAGCCATGAAATCAGTGAGGGAGTTACTGCAGTAAGGGTGGTGAGAAATGGCAGTTTGGACCAGGGTGGCCACAGTACAGGGGGGCTTACTGAGAGAAGTTTTTGCTATATATGATAAGCATCCATTGAAGAATTCTGATACGTAGGACTGGGGAGATGGCTCAGTGGTTAAGAGCAATGGCTGCTCTTCTGGAGGCCCTGGGGTTGATTCGTAGCAACTACATGCCATTTCACAACTGTAGAACTCCGGTTCCAGGGAATCCAACACCCACTTTTGGCCTCTACAGGCACCAGGCATGCACATAGTATGTAGATATCCTTGTAGATATATAAATCCTGATACATAGAAAATAAAAAATAAACAAATCTTTAAAGAATTCTGATCCATGGGATGACAGAATTTTTGTGTTTTTTTTTTTTTTTTTTTTTTTTTTTTTTTTTAAAAAGAAAAAAAGAAGAGAGAGGATTCTGGTAGCCATGTGGGGAAAAAGCTTGGAGAATGGAGATAATGAGCTGGATTTACTTCCAAAACCCCAGCCACCAGGTATGAAGACAGAAACCTCAGAAGGAAAGTAGACTCAGGCCTGGAGGTCCTGGGAGACAATGTTTTGCCGAGGGATAGAAATACGAAATATTTACACATTTGGCAATTCTCTTGTGAGCCTTGCAAGGCGAATGGTTATGATCAAGTTTATTCTAGAGTATCCCACCTCAAACATTACCCGAGATCCTCACCACGTGTCAGGCACCGTTGTAAGTACTGTACACTGGTTCATCTGAACCTTATCACAGCCCAGGGGTGAGGGGTGAGATAGAGTGGTGATCATGGTCATGTTTTTTTTCTTTTCTCTTTTTCTCCATGGGTATGTGGCGTATATATGTATCCATGTTCATGTGTAGGCGTTTGCATCTATCCAGGTGTGCCTGCATGTGTGTACATTTAAGTGTGGCAGCTATAGGTAGACACTGAGTTTCTTCCTTGATGGCTTTTGGGGTTAGGGTCTCTCACCAGTTAGCTAGACTGAAGTTGACCAGCAAACTTCTGGAATCCACTTATATCTGTCTGCCCCACCCTCACCACACTAGGTTACACTTGTCCAAGATCATTCAAAATGTTTTATGTGGGCACTGGGTATCTGAACTCAGGACCCCGTGCTTGAGTGACAAGTACTTCATTGACTGAGCCATCTCTCCAGGCGCTCTGGTTCCCACTTGATAGAGATCGAAACTTGGGCAGAGGACTCAGTGGTTCTCTGAAGGTCACTGCTGTGCTGCCACAGCATGAAAGTTCGCATCGGAGATCCCAAATTGTCTGCTCATCTCTAAAATTAGGTAAAGAATTGATTGCTTGTTTCCTTTTTGAGCTGTGGTGATCACTGCTCTAGAGGGCTGGTCACTGTGGGTAGATAGATATTTTTTATTTCAAAACTCTTTTGAGTTAACCAGAGATGGAAATTCACTTTAAAAACACGAGGGCCAATTGCAAGAACCTGCCATGCCCAGTGGAAGCAAGGCTTGTGTACATGGGTGCACATGTCGGAGTGTTTAGGAAATGGTAGAAGGCTTGGCTGCACCCAGAGATTCGCATGCTGTTCTTTGTCTCTGTGGTCTGAGTGTTTGTTCACCCAGACCTGCTGCTCTGTAAGTGGCTTCCTTATATGGTCAAGAGTGCCGCCCAGGGGCGACTGTACAGCGAATCCTCGACACAGGACCTGAGTCTGAAGGACCTTCTTTGGGACAAGCTGAGACTACCCAGAGATCAGAGAATTGTGATCTCCCTGACTTTTGCCCGGGTCCCCATTCCTAGGGTCTGAGGTTCAAGACCAGCTGGAGTCTGCTCCAAGTAGTGACTGAGGCCATGGCGGTGTCTGTAGGCCTGAGTTGCCGTGGGAAGAAGGCAGCCTGTTTTACAGCACCATTCAGCAGAGCTTGGCATCGGTCTCCCATTCTCTGTGCAAGGATGTGTAATTTTCCTATACTTCTGACTTTAACAATTTTTACAGTTTTCCTTCTGATTTTTAAAAAGTTCTTCAGTGGGGCTGGAGAGATTGCTCAGTGGTTAAGAGCACTGACTGCTCTTCCAGAGGTCCTGAGTTCAATTCCCAGCAACCACATTGATGTCTTCTGACCATCTGTAAAGGGATCCAGTGTCCTCTTCTGGTGTGACTGAGGACAGCAACAGGGTACTCATATATAATAAATAAATAATTCTTAGGAAAAAAGTTTTCCAGTAATTTGGTAAGTGTATACAGATGTATTTAGAGCATGTACATGCCCCCTACTCCCCACTTCTTGCTCCTCCAGGTTCTGTTTTTGAGATAGAGTCTTGCTATGTGAAGGAGCTGCCAACTCTTAGACTCAAGTGGTCTTTGACTTCTTGAGTAGCTGGGGTTATAAGCATATAATACTTCATTTAATTAATCAATCAATGTATGTATCTATTATCTATCTATCAACTATCCTTGTCTATGTATGTATTTCTCCATCTATCATTTATCTTTATCGCCTGTCTGTCTGTCTATCTATCTATCTATCTATCTATCTATCTATCTATCTTTATTTTCAATGCCCTGAGCCCTGGGCCTCACACATATGAGGCAGGCACATAGGATCCCAGCCCTACATTATTTGATTTTTAAGGATGGTGGTGCGATTTGGGGTTTGGCCCCCTTTCTTAGGACAGGAAGTGGTTTTGGGCCTGACCCCAGCTCAGCTAGGACAGGAAAACAGTCAGTCCCCTTCCTTGAACAGTGTCTCACACTGTCTCTGTCAATATTTCTCTGGCA
The DNA here is from genome assembly GCA_019843815.1 of Montemys delectorum. NCBI lineage: Eukaryota > Metazoa > Chordata > Mammalia > Rodentia > Muridae > Montemys > Montemys delectorum. The sequence continues at coordinate 46,021 of JADRCD010232926.1, forward strand.
TGGTTGCTTCCTTTCTCCTTTCCCAAAGGAGATGGTAATTGATAATGCATTTGAGGTTAGAGGAAACAAGATTTAGTTTCTTAAAAATGGCCCTCAACTCTTTTTTTTTTTTCAACCCTGACCCAAATTTATGTTAGGTTTACATCATGATCCAGTTCACACACACCTTTGTTTACCTAACAAAGTGCTGGATATGGCAATATTTATCCCTTACCAAGTGCTTTGCACTCTAATCGCTTCTGTTCATTTAAAATTCCATTTTTAAAAGCACACACAACCACTATAAATTCATTTTGGAATCCACTAATAGGCGGCCACGGAGTCTGAAACCATGAATTACACCAGCAATAAACAAGCAGCCCTGACGTGTTAGTTCTTAGGACTGATGCTGCAGACCAGGTGGTTTTTAACAACAGCCTTTTCTCTACAAGCTGGAGGTCACAGCAAGGTGGCCACAGAGTCTGTGCCTTCTAAGGCCGGGAGGGAGGGTCGGGCCTGCCTCTGCCGAGCTTATGCCGGCTGGCTGCCAGTCTTTGGTGTTCTCAGTTCTTAGATGCATCACCTTGATCTCTCCCTTCATCAATGTACAGTATTCTCCCTGTGCGTTCAAATTAGCTCCCTTTTAAGGTTGCCAGTTACTGGCTCAGAGGCCTACCCTGTGCCATACGACCGTATCACAACTTGCCTGATGATATCTTCTGTGACCGTATTCCCAATTAAGGCTGTGTTCTGACATACTGGATTTCAGAATTCAGCATAAGAATTTTGCGTGAGTCACACAGAAATTACAATATCGACAATAGGAAGCCATCATATTGAACCCATATTACATAGAGGGCTCTCAGCTGAACGTTCTGTTTTATTAACTCACTGATACCATCTCATCTCACTTTCTAATCGAGGAAGGCAAGCTAAGAGAGGTTTAACGCTGTCTCCTTGATACAGAGCCCATGCTGTGTCTCCTGCACAACTCACTGCTGTACTACTTGTAGAATATCAGGAGAGGTACAAGTTAGTTGTTCTAAATGGAAATGCAAAATTCAGGTCATAAACACCACCACATTGGGCTGAATGAAGTTCATCGCAGTGAGACCCTCTAAAGGGACTGGCAAGTGCCAAGCCCTAAGGGTCCTCCTCCAGTGCTCTGTGGATCAAGGCTCTCGTGGCAGGCAGTGCCAGTCAACTGTCCCCTGTCCACTGTGCTTCTCTTCCACCACAAGCCGCTGTATTCCTAGCAGCACCAGACATCCTCCCTCCCTCTGAGCTTTCCCATCCGCCTTCTGAATTTAGATCAGGGTGAAGAGTAGAGAGAAGGAAATGAGCCAGAAAATAGAAAATTAATACTTGGTGGAATTGTCATATTTTAAAAATAATTTATAACCAATGTCAGATAACAGGAGTTAAATCATTTTATCAGCAGGCTGCTCTAGGATTTGAAAATTGGCATCCATCATTATAAATCAGGTCTGGGGAGTGGTCTCTAGGGATGAAGGTTGATGCGGGATGGGCAGAAATATAAATACGTGCTTAGCCATGTCCTTTTCTTAAATACAGAACCTTTCCATATCTCATTGCTTATAACGATCTGTTAAATTCTAAGAAAAGAGACAAAGCTATGCGAGGCCATGGTTGGCCCACTTTTCATATTTAGTCTGCCTGTCATCCCTGGGAAACTGGTTGTGTGGAAGGCATTCATTTCAAGGTGCTACTTCCAACCCGTAATTTCAGGAATGGCTTAATCCCCTTCTGCAGGGTCCATTTCCTCAGAGATTCCGATACACATTCTGCCCTAGGTCCCAGAGGAGACGCATCCTTCAGGTGTTACTTTCTTTCATTCCCTGTCATTGCAGCTGTCTGCCGCGGGCGTGTGGTGAGAGTCCCTGCGGGCACCCTGGTTCGAGTGGTGGGCACTGAGCTGGTGATCCCCTGCAATGTCAGTGACTATGACGGCCCCAGCGAGCAGAACTTTGACTGGAGCTTCTCGTCTTCGGGGAGCAGCTTTGTGGAGCTTGCCAGCACCTGGGAGGTGGGCTTCCCAGCGCAGCTGTACCGGGAGCGGCTACAGCGGGGTGACATCCTGTTGAGGAGAACTGCCAATGATGCTGTGGAGCTGCACATAAAGAATGTCCAACCCTCGGACCAAGGCCACTACAAGTGCTCAACCCCGAGCACAGACGCCACTGTCCAGGGCAACTATGAGGACACAGTGCAGGTTAAAGGTACAGTGCTCACAAGGGGCCAACCTTCCTCTGCCATTCTGCTGCTGCAAAGAGACTCAGTCCCCCGTCTGTTACAGTGATGGTGTCTTACCTGATGATGGGCAGAGCGTGGGCCAGGTGGCTCCTGAGAGTCCCTTCTCCTTTCCCAGTGTGATTCTGATGCATCTTATGGCCAGTGAGTTAGGCACCATGGTTTGGTGACCTGTAAGAGTGCAGCTTTGCAGACAGCTTGCCTATGCAATTGGCTTCTGGCTCTGCCAATTGTCTGCTAAATGACTCCTGGCTCAGTCTATGCCTCAGCTTCCTCGGTACAACACGGCCTGCCTTAAAAGGTGTGGGGACAGGAGAGTTAACCCAAGCCAGGCCTCTCCAGCCATGTCATAGTAAATATTCAGCTTAGAGACAAGTTGGTATGCACTCACTATGAGGTTCAGCCTTATGTTAGGAATTGATACTTCATAGTTCATGTCTTTTTCTCTGTGATCTTCATGAGTTAATACCTGTTTGCAACAGAAGTTGTACTTGCTGTTTATAGACAGAAAACCATGTGGTTACTGCTCTTTCATGAACCCAGCTGTGCAAAGCTGACATCACAGGCATCTGGAATATCTTGGGTTTGGGTTTTCCCTGCCTTCCAAGTGCTGCAGGATTTACTCACACATTCAATTATCTGCATCCAATGAAGAATATAGGACAGGCTCTTTCCCTAATTGACACATGAGATGGAAGAGCATAGGTTAATTACTTGCTTAAAACGACATAGCTCATTAGTAAATGAGCAAGAAGGAGCCATTTTAATTTGAGGCTAACAAAACAGAGACATTATCATTATTATTAATTGTCCATTTATTTGTGTCCTGCCTTGTTTCTGGAAATATTTGTATCAGGGCAGGAGTGTTTATAATTATTTAGAAAGTAGAAAATGATAATAGAAAAGAAGAGGCAGATCCAGGCAGCCACCCTTTGTTGTGGTTGGAAGAAACTGCTATAGCTCACTCTGAACCACGACGGGAGTGTGTTGAAAAGTAGGTTCCAAAGCATCACACCATCGAACCTTCCTCTTCCATCTTCTGATTAAAGGCTTAGAATATACCTGGCTAAAGTAGCACACACCTGTGATCCCAGTGCTTGGGACTCTGAGGCAAGAAGATTCAAAGCTCAAGGCTAACCTAGGCTGAACTGTATAGTAAGTTCAAAGCCAGCCTGAGCTATATAGTGCCACTCTATCTGGGGATGGGAGATTGGGGCATGGACAACTTGAAATTCAGTGGTAGAGTGATTGCCTCTATATGTAAGGCCCTAGTTGACTTCTAGAACTGGAAAAAAAGAAATCCTGACTTTTAAAAAGGACCCCTTCCCTCCTTTTCAGGTCAGCTACACTCTAGTGATTTATTGTGAGAAGAGAAAGGATGACACAAGAGTCCCCACCTCTCCCTCCCATCTCCCTGCTTCTTGACTAGTCTTTGAAGGCAAGAGAAGCAGGGGAGGCTTTTCTTGGCTCCAGAGAGCAGGATACATGAGAGAGGCTGGCTGGCTGCCCAGGTAGAGTCTCTGGCAGGAGCTAGAGGTGGTCCAGCATCTATCTGACCTTCAGCTTCATGACTCTTAAATCTGTCCATCCTTCTCCTCAGTGAGGAGCTGGCCTTGAGAATGAAGCCATGCTAGCTGTCCTCACAGACTGAGGTGTATCCTAGAAGGGCCACTCTATTTATTTTGTAGAAGAGATAGGCCTATGGGAAGCACTCTTCTAGAGCAGTACCGATTTCTGTTATCTGGAATATCCCCATTCTGAGTATGTGGTCAAGGGAAAAGCCAAGGAGATGATGGGTTGTGATACTTGAAGATTCACATATGTAGCTCCTGATGAGCTTGAAAGATTTTTCTCCGCCTTTGGTGGACAGCCCCCACCTGACTACCAGATCACCAGCATCTATCACCATCACTTCTGAACCCACCCCTTTCCTAGACTGTTAAAGTGGTGGCTTTTTCCAGTAGGTGCTAACAGTTAGAAGCAGAACCCTTAGCATTTCTTGTCCCCTTCCTGTCCTGTGAATATACTCTACCTAGGACATGAGCCACAGGCAGCTCCTGCCATCATCTTTCCCTGGAGATCTTAACTCTTGGCAGCTCCCTTGTCTCTAACTTGCAGGCTCCCTCCTCCAGCTCCATGTTTTTGGGTTTTTTTTGTTTTTTGTTTTTAAAGATTTATTTATTTATTATGTGTAAGTACACTGTAGCTGTCGTCAGACACACCAGAAGAGGGCATCAAGTCTCATTACAGATGATTGTGAACCGCCATGTGGTTGCTGGGATTTGAACTCAGGACCTCTGGAAGAGCAGTCAGTGCTCTTACCCGCTGAGCCATCTCTCCAGCCCCAGCTCCATGTTCTAACCAAAGGATTGTTTGGCGGTCATACCAGGCTATTTTGTCCTGGTGCCAGGTACTGTCCTGGCATTCACTGGGCTCCCCTGTTGACTCTATGAAGCAGGTACAGTCATCAGTTGCTAGGAAACTGAGGCACAGAGAGCACAGTAACAAGAATCATGGGTGACGGAAGCACTCACAAACCCATTTTAGCTGGAGTTTTATTATCGTCTCAATTTTCTTTTTGTTTTTTTTTTTTTTTTCAAGTCAGAAAGCCAGTTGAGATGGTGGGTGGATCACTGTAGTATGGAATGAGGAATCCTTCTTGGATGGTTTCCATGGCTGACGGCCAAAGTCATGGAAGGTAGCCTATTCTTTCCTTATGGGATAGGACCTTTGGTTACTGCTGACTGACATCTTCCCTCTGCTCCCCCACAGTGCTGGCAGATGCCCTGGTGGTGGGCCCTAGCTCCCGGCCTCCTCCAGGCCTGAGCCTGCGTGAGGGGGAGCCCTTTGAGCTGCGATGTATCGCGTCTACCACATCCCCGTTGCACACACACCTGGCACTTCGGTGGGAACTGCACCGTGGCCCAGTACACCGAAGCATCCTAGCCCTAAGCCACGAGGGCAGGTTTCACCCAGGCCCCGGCTATGAGCAGCGCTACCACAGTGGGGACGTACGCCTGGACACAGTGGGCAGCGACGCCTACCGCCTCTCCGTAGCCCGTGCGCTCTCTGCAGACCAGGGTTCCTACAGATGTGTGGTCAGCGAGTGGATCACAGAGGAAGGCAGCTGGCAAGAGATTCAAGAAAAAGCTGTGGAAGTGGCAACAGTGGTGATCCAGCCGACGGGTGAGCTTTTGAAAATGGTGTCGCCCCTGATTGAGACTAATGACTGTGTATGGGACTAGACCACAAAAGGGCTACCCCAGCCTCCCCTTGTGGGTGAAGGGATCAGAGTGATGTTGGTAGCTTGCAGAGTACTTCTGCTTTGAGCTGAGATTTGCCTTCCTGCTCTCTGCTTTAGGAACTTGGGCTGCTGTTCATCTTACATAGGAAAGTTCCTATCTGACTAAGAGTGATGGGCTGTCCCAGCCCACCTGGCCTTCCTCGGAGCTGTGGGTGGATCCGGTCACACTCACTGCTTTAGCTTTTTTGTTTGTTTATTGTTGAGTCCTTGAGATGTTGGGTCTGCCTTCCCATAGCTGTTGGGTTGCATGTGTGGCTGACTTCAAACTTGCTTACGATCATCCTCTGGACCTACCTTTCTATCCCAAGGTGTACCATCCCCTGCTAGGTGACACACTCCCCAAGGACCAGGCCTCTTCTTGTTTTCTATGTCTAAATGTTCCAGAAAATCCAGCCAGGGTCCACATAAATTAATTTTTGTCCTATACTTTACAGAAGTACCCTTTAAAAAAAAAAAATTCCCAACTGCAGAAATAAGACAGAAAAGGTACATTGGGAAGTCTACAAAAACAAAAGAGAAGCAAGAGAAGAAACCATTATTTACTGCTCAGCAAGCATTGCTAGGAGGCCTACTGTGCTCAGTACTGTGTGAGCCCTGGGCTTAGGATGTATTGCAGGCTAATTCCCAGGTCACTGGAGCCTGCAGCTTCCACAAGGGCAGCGTATAGAGAAACCATTGCAGGCTAATGTCACTGCTAGGGCTAGCCTGGGTGCTTGGCTGTCTAGGAGTCTAATATCTTTTGATAGTGGAGACCTTAGCTGACTCATTCCCTGCTCAGGAATGTGAGTGTGTGGCCAGTTCTGTTTGCTGGAAAGAAAAGGAAAGCAGGAAGCTATAACCAGTGATTTTCTGATTTTTTTTTTTTTTTTTTTTTTTTTTTTTTTTTTTTTTTTTTTTTTTTTTGTAGCATGCATGGTTCTGGGTAGCATTTCTGGGATCTGAAAGAGGGTGTGAACATCTTCATGAGTGCCTTGTGGCGTCTAAGGCCTAAGGCGTGGCCATCACTGTGGACCTTTGTGCCATTGGCTGCCGAAATGACTTTCCCCATGGACTAAGGTCACCTTCTTTAGCTAAATATTGTCTGGAATCTGCTGCCGGCCGGAAACCTCTAGTTATTCTGTGTGCATCAAACAACTATTTTAATGAGGAGGTAGGGTAAAGAGTTTAACTTTGCAGCAGGTTCACCATTGGATGGAGGAATTTCAGTTGTAAACACTGTCCTTCCAACCCTATAGCATCTAGTTACATGACTGGGGCTCTCTCTGGCAGATTATAGGAGCTAGCTCCAACCTGAGACTGCGGCCTCACCATCCTTTCTGGCGTTGAGCCCAGCGACTCTCATTTGCTTGGCAAGCACCTATTGTTTAGGTACGCTACCCTTTTTATTTGGGGGAGAGGGGGTAGGACCTTGCTGAATTGCTCCAGCTGGCCTTGAACTTGTATTCTTCCAGCCATAGCTTTCAGAACAGCTGGGACTACAGACTTGCACCAGCACACTTGGCCTTGTGATCTTTTTGTGTGTGATGGGCCTCTTTGACTGTATTTTGAAGCCTGTAACCTTCTAAATTCATGAAACATAATACACAAGGCGATGGGGTAAGAATTATACTGAAGTAGTTATGAAAATATCTCTCAGACAAATTTGTTTTATACTAATAGTTTGCTTCATTATTAACACATGAATAATAAGCCATATTGGCAGGCGTAACAGCCATCTTAATTTCTAGGGAGCAGTGAATGCAAATGATGTTTCAAATGTCTGCAACTACTGTAAAGTCATGTATGAAGACGACCTGTTATTTCTGTTGGTGACCAAGCCTCGGGTATAGGCCATACTATACCACCTTGTTGCTTATCTTCACCAAGGCAGGAGATGCGATATCTCAGCTCAGAGAAGGTTAATGAAAATAAAAATAGGAACAAATGTCTCATTCACACACAGGCTTCCTAAATTCTCTGTGGATTGTAAGTTAAGAATCATTGCTCAAGGGTTGTGAGGTTGCTTGTATGCCCCCCCCCCCCCCCCCCCCCTCCTTGCTCTCCCCCATCCTTGCAGCCCTCTCTCTATATCTTTCTTTATGGTTTTAGACAGCCTTTCTGGCCTGACACAGGCTTATCTTGAACTCACAGAGACCTACCTGCCTCTGCCTCCCAAATGCTGAGATATGTGCCACCATACCCAACTGAGGGGATGGGTGGCCTTTTGCTTTTAACCAATCTCTGCACTGGTCACAGGTGACTGCTCATATTCTCTGACCACAGTGGCATTGTAAAGGACTCAGAGCCACTTAATAAAAAAGCTGTGTCACCTATGTGGTAGGTCCTCCTGTGGCGAGACTAATCCTACTTAAAGATTTAGCTATAGTCTATTGGAGAAAGCCTGGACTGCCCCGGGCTTTGCCCAGATCTCCCCTTACATTCTGAATCCTTAGAACTGGCACTCCTCCCCGCAGCTTGCTCTATAACATCTTTCCTTTGTCAGACCCATGAATCTAGAATATATGGTTATTCTCCATATACATAACCCATGGTCAGTGATAAGACAGATATTTAGCCATGTTCACTGAGAAAATGGCAAGGTGGACTACACAGCTGCAAAGACTTCGCTGCCAGTGTTTCTGGACCCTAGGAATACATTTCTTGATCTGTAAAGAGGAGAGAAAAGAACAAACTGCTTCCAACCCTTCCTCCTAACACTATGCCCACCTCATCTTCTGTCATGTGTTTGTTGGGATGGGTGTTGAACTTGGCTTAAAATAATTGTTTGACATATATGTCAAGATTTGGAAATATTCATATAGAAGCAATATTTTCTAGAGGCCATGGGCTCTTGGGATGGGTATTTTCTGAACTGGGCACCAACCTTTGTCCCTGAGCTTCCTGGGAAGAGCTGTGGCTGCTGAATGGGTTTTTCTGGAAGATGGGGACTGTGTCTCACTTGACTCCACAGGGAGAAGTTGGCTGTCTGTCATTTAGTGACAGTTCCCAGAGCATCTTTGTAACTTGAAATTTTTCACCCTAATTACAGATGTTCCACATCTTTAAAAAAAAAAAAAAAAAAAAAGAGCCCTGAATAGAGTAAAATGTTTCCATTTAAAAGCTTTGGCAGTGGAATGCTAAACAAGACCTCTCTTGAGTCAGGGACACTCAATACTTCAAGGATTTACCTAAATATAGCTTACTTTAATTGTCCCCAGTTATGAGAGGACAGTAGCATGGAGAATTCAAAACTCATTGGGTTTGGGGTTCAGAGCACGTCTCCTGCGTGAGGTTCAGCCAGGCGCATCTAAGGGAACGATAGTCTACTTACATCACATCGCATCGTGAAGGACTGAATCACTAGGAAAGTTGTCTGGTTTCACTTTCCTGGCTTATCTGTGTGGGAGTTTTCATCTTCGCCCCCAGGATGCTGGAGCCAGCGATGTTAGGGGAGGGCTCTACCTGGAGCTGCTGTGTGCTTCATCGTCCACAACAGTAAATGACCGTAATAGCACCCACCCTATGTTGTTGTTCTCAGAATCTACTTACAATAGGTACACAAAAGGCGTCGACTGCTTTTACTGGTGTTCATTGCTGCTCTTTTCCAACACCAATTTAGTGTGTGTCATGAATTTATTCATTAACTGTTCCTGAAGCACTTTCAACTGCACAAAGCCTTCTAATTTTAACACCATAAATCAGCCTAAAGGGTTTGAGCCTAGAGGGAGGTAAGGAGAAGGGAGGAGAGCGGCAAATGCCACTTGATCACTCGATGGGCATGTTTTTCCTCTTTCAGCTCTGCAACTGGCCGTGCCCAGGACAGTGTCTGTGACTGAAGGAAAGGACCTGGACCTTTCTTGCAACATCACAACAGACCGTGTGGATGATGTCCGGCCTGAGGTGACGTGGTACTTCAAAAAGACACCCGATACCTCTTTGCTCGCCTCCCATATGCTGGCTCGGCTGGACCGTGATTCCCTGGTACACAGCTCACCACACGTTGCTCTCAGCCACGTGGATACCCGCTCTTACCATCTACTGGTGCGGGATGTTAGCAAAGAAAACTCTGGCTACTATCTTTGCCTTGTGGCCCTCTGGGCTCCTGGACACAACAGGAGCTGGCACAAAGTGGCAGAGGCCATGTCTGCCCCGTCTGGTGTAAGCGTGACCTGGCTAGGTGAGTAAGAAGCTTGAAGAGTACCCTTAGCTTCTCTGCCTCATCCTTCCTGCGCACTCAGGAAGTGTGTGGTGTGCTGGGCATTCTGCCTAGTTAGATGTTTGGATCAGACAAGTGTCCTTGAGCTCCCGGCTACAGGGAAGCAGGATGGGCTGGAGCAGTGCGGCCAGCAAGGGCCAGCATAGGTGGCGTTTGCCCCAGGCCCTTGCTGGAGGAAGTGGTTTCTTTGTTGTTGAGTTCGGTCTGCCTTCGAGAGCCAAGCTGAATGCAGTGGCTTCTTGTGGCAGAGACAGCCATTCTCTTCTCTTTACTTACACTCCTAGGTATTTCTGCCCTGGGCTACGGCTCCCTGAAGCTCAAAGAGAGAGAGCAGCCACTCCTTTAGCTAATGGAGAATGTTTTCTACCCTTCATGCCCTGGAAGGACCCCCCCCATCCTCCCTCCCCCCACCCCCGGTGGTTTTATCTGTAAATACTGTAGGGGCCATCTTCCCCCCTGTCTCTCCTTAGGCTCCCAGCCCCTGGAGCTGCCCAGGTGGAGGGGCAGAGGTATCACCTCACCCCATATTTTATAGCAGCTTGTAACATGGCAAGATGACTGGTGTCCTCACTGTGTCATCCCGCTTGTCATGTATGTGACCCCTGGAGTGTCCTTCCTTACCACGTATGTGTTCTACTGATAATATTGTCATCTTGTCATCATGGGTGCTCCCTGGAGAGTGCTCACTTTGTAATGTGTGTGCTGCCAGGTAAGTCTTCTTTCATCATGTATGTACTCTCTGGGGAATGCTCATTTTTTTTTTTTCACGCATGCTCCCTTGTAAGTCTTCATTTTATCATGTGTGCTTCCTGACAGGTCCTCACTTTATCATACATGCTCCCTGGTGTCCTCACTTTGTCATCTGTGTCCTTCCTGCTGCCCCCACTTTACCGTGTTTCCTCTTTGGTGTCCCTGCTTTATCGTCTGTGTGATCCTACCATGTCTTCGACTTGTCTTATGACGTGAGATTGCTGGCTTTGACCTGCTCTCTATTTCCTGTAGTGTCCTTTGTCTTTTTTCCCCTCTGCGTCTGCCCACTGGGAGCAATGTGTAGTCGCTCCTCTTGTTCATCAAGGCTGGTAGTGGCCTTGATCATTCAATTTAGCTTAGGTGGGAGGAGCTGGCGGGGTGTGGCTGGCTCCCCACCTGCATCATTTCCACAGTGGTCGGCCTATGGTTGGCTCTTCACTGCCTTCACAGGGCTTTGGGCTCTGACAGAAAGACACTTGATTTTTCCTTGATTAAGGAGGCAACACTGATCTTTAAAGGCCGGTAAATGACTTCCATCCTCTGTCTGATGCTAACCCTCCTCCTCCGTGTGCATGTCTCCAGCTCCTATGTAATTCTTCTCTGTCTTTCATGGAGGTCCTGTGCTGGCTCAAGGGTGCATGCACTCCCTGTCTGTCTGTCCCTCATAAACAGATGGGAATTTGTGGGTTGTAGTGAGGTGCAAGGGGAAGCATCCTTAGAGAGTAAGTGGTAGGGAAAGTCCAGTTAGGACTGAGACAGGGGTGAGTGGGGTGTGGGGGTGATAGCCCTGTGAGCAGAGTGGTGCTTTGAGCGAAAGGAGCAGGCTTATGTGCTTTCATTCCTGCAGTCAGGAGCCTGCGCTCGCTCGCTCGAGGCGCTCTGTGAAGTCCTGAGCTGGAACAATGTTGGCCCAGCCAGGACTCTCCTTAGCAACCTTCAAAATAAAACAGATGTTGTCAGCACCAAGAGAAGAGTTTTCATCTCTGGAGTTGAATCTGTCTCACAGCTCTGATCTTAGTCCATTGTGTGGCGCTGTCAAATCCCTACTCTGGCTTTCTCCCCTCCCCCGCATCCCTTTCCCCTCCAACTTCTGAATCCTAGCTCCAGGATTTTTTTTTAAATTCTGCCTGCACTCCAATTCTGAGGGCTTCTTTGAAGTCCTGGTGTATTGATCCCACACACCCTGGGGGAAGTACAGGCACTGTCAGACATCAGGGGCAAGCTCTGGGAGGGAATGGGCTTTGTAACTGGAAGGAATTTGTTGGTGACGTGTTCTCCAGAGATTGAGGGGGAAATAAAGAGGCTAAACTGTGGGAAAGACTCCCTTATTATCCTAGGGTCCTGCCACTTGTTTTCCTGCAGAGTACCAGCACCATGTAAAAGACATCGATGCGTATCTCTAGTGCATATGGAGCCCCAGAGATTCGCCGTGCTTTACATAGACTAGGCCTGCCCCAACAGACAGATAATGTAAAACCCACGCATCTAAAAGCCAGAACCGTATGCAGGCATGGCCATGGTTTAGCATATTTGGAAGCCCTTGCATAATTGTGAGCTCACTAGGAGTGTAAATATTATAAAACCAACTGTGTTCTCTGTCTTCCTGTTAAGTCTTCAACCCCATCCGTTCACTATCTGTGACCCATGGCTTGCAGCTGCTTGGATGCTTGTCAAGAGATGCTTGTTGGGCCTGAGTACAGCCACAGGCCTTTAGTCACAGTCTGCAGACTGCATTCTCTGCCCAGAAACTACGGCAACCAGCTGACCCTACATGTTTTCTCTAGAAATGTAATTTGTGCATTCCGTCAAATACAACTGGGGCCTATATAAGATAATGAAGATGTGACACCCCACCCCACCCCCCACCTCCCCGCCAAAAAGAAAAGGCCAGGAACACAGATGACCTGCTAATTATATAGGTCATCCTAGGTTACGTGATGTGGAATGTTGTCATAGAAGCATTCTGAGGAAAGTTGGATCCCTGTGCAGATATGACTCAGTTTTGCACTTGACATATTAAAAATTCTAATTACCGTTTATTGAACTCCTTTTCCAGGCACTGACGGAGGATTTTATATGCATTAAATGGTCAGGTGGGAAGGGCTTATGATCATCTTTGGGAAGGAGCCTCTCCCCCATTGGCTAATTGTTGCTTCTTGTCTGGGATGGCTTAGAATCTGGCCTGAGTTGAATCTGTCCTAGGCATTGCCTTTGTATCTGGGGAATGTCTTTGGCCTCGGAAGTCAGCTTTACCTCCTGAGACAGCCAGTCCCAAGTCCCAAAGATGGGCTGTGCCTGTTCTCATCTTCAGAGCTGCCATCACAGTTGATGACTGGGTCGTCTTAGTCTGTTGTGTTACACGGGCCTGAGCAGGGAATGGTCGGATAGTC
>JADRCD010232927.1:2526-40407 GCA_019843815.1 Montemys delectorum
AAAAAAAAAAAAAAAAAAAAAAAAAAAAAAAAAAAAAAAGGACCTCAATCAAATGGTGCTGTACTAGATTAGCTGGATATCTTCTTGTAGAAAAATACAAATAGATCCATCTTTTATAACAACAGCAAAACTCAAGTCCAAGCAGATCAAAGACCTCAATGTAAAAGCAGATACACTAAACATGATAGAAGAGAAAATGGAGAATGTCCTTGAATCCATTGGCATAGGAGACCACTTGCTGAACTGATACTAATCAACAATTAATGAATGGGACCGCATGAAATTAAAAACCTTCTGTAAGGCAAAGGACACTGTCAAACGAACAAAATAGCAGCCTACAGAAAGAGAAAAGATATACCACAATCCTGCATCCTACAGGGGGCTGATATCCGAAATATATAAAGAAATTTAAAAACTAGGCATCAACAAACCAAATAATCCAAATAAAATGGAGTACAAGTCTAAACAGAATTCTCAAAAGAGTAATCTCTAATGGCCAAGAAACATTCAACATCCTTAGCCATTGGGGAAAAACCAAATCAAAACCATCCTGAGATTCCATCTTACACAATCAGAATGGTTAGCATAACTACTCAACTGACAGCTTATACTGGCAAGATTGGAGAGTCAGGAGAACACTCCTCAATTGCTGGTGGGAGTGCAAAATTGTACTTTCACTTGGAAATCAGTTTAGCCATTTAACAAAAAAATTGGTTACAGATCTACCTCAAGACCTAGATATATCACTACTAGACATATTCCGAAAGGATATTCCATTCTACCACAAAAGCACTACCTTAACTATATCCATAGCAGCTTTATTCATAATTGCCAGAAACTGTAAACAACCTAGATGTCACTCAATTGAAGAATGGATAAAGGAAATATGGTGCATTTACACAGTGAAATATTACTCAGTTATTAAAAACAATGACACCACAAAATTTGCAGACAAATGGATGGAATTAGAAAAGATCATCCTGAGTAATGTAATCCAGATCCAGCAACCAAACATGGCATGTACTCAGTTATAGGTTGATATTAGCCATAATGTACAGGATAACCACACTATAATCCACAGACCCAAAGATATTAAGTAACAAGTGGGGCTCAAGGTGAGATGTGTGAATCTCACTGACAAAGTGAAACAAAATAGACATTGTGGGTGAATGAGGAGAGGGGAGTAAGTAGAAGTGGATATTGAAACAGGAGGGATTATGTAGAGGGAAGATAATGGGAGAGAGTAGCAAATTGGGACAAGCTAGAAACCTAGTGCAATGGAAACTCCCTGGAACCTATGAGGGTTACTCTACATAAGACTTCTATCAATAGGAAATATAGATCCTGAACTGGCTATCTCCTATAACTAGGCAAGACTTCCAGTGGAGGTATCAGGACACCCATTCAGCCACAAAACTGTCAACATACAAATTGTACTGCCTAAAATATGTACAGAAGTAAAAGTAAAGCAGAAAATGAGGAATTGGCCAACTAGTGACTAGTCCACCTTGAAACCCATGTTACAAGAGGTAACTCACCCCGATACCATTAAAGATATTCTGTTTTTCTTGCAAACAACAGTCAAGCCCAACCAGCATTAGAAAGGGTTCATTCATCAACTAATGTAAACCGATCCACAGATATGCATCCAAACATTAGGCAGAGCTTTGTAAAGAGGCAGGGATGATTATAACCTTCAGAGGGGTCAAGGCCACCACAAGAGAACCTACAGAATCAACTAACCTGGGCCTGTATGGACCCACATAGCCTGAACCAACTACTAGGGAGCATTCATGGGATGGATATAGGCCCTCTGAATATATGTAGCAGTTGTACAACTTGATTTTCATATGAAACTCTTAGTGGTGGGAGCAAAGTATATCTCTGACTCTGCTGCCTTCAATTAGGACCCTTTGCCCTTACTGGGCTGCCTCTCCTGGCCTCAATAGGAGTAGATGAGCCTAGTCTTAATGACACTTGATATGCCAAGGCAGATTGGTTTCCATGGGAGGCCTCCTTTTTTCTGAAGAGAAAGGGTGGAGTAGATTGGAGGTATTCTAGAAATGGAAGGACTTGGAAGAGAGGAGAGAAGGGAAAGTGTGTTTGGGATGTAAAGTAAATTAGTTAACTAATTTAAAAATATCAAGAGGAATGGCTTATTTTGGGTCATGACTTTAGACAGTTTATTCCAATGTTACCTACCTTGCTCCTTTGTTTCTCGATGATGAGTCAAATACCATGGAGTATAGAACAGGATGTGTTAAACTGCTAGCTCAGAGCTTGTGTATATTGCTCTGAGACATAGAGAGTGGCAAAATGGAATTTTTCTTCAATACTAGCCAACCATGCAAGAGGAGTGACTATCACATCAAATCTCCCCCTCCTCAATACATATTGATATTAAGGCTTATGAGAAATCTGGGCATATCCTATGATAGGGATCACCAGTCTATCACAAGCTGCCAGGCTTCCTTGTGGTTGGGAATTTATTTTTCTATCTCCTTCCATTATCTGCTATGCTGCTAGAGTCTGTCTCCTGCTTCTTCTCTGTGTGTAATTGTCCTACTTCTATGACTTTAAGCTGCCCTGTCACAACTTTCATGCTTCCTGTTGCTTGCTTATATTTTAATATTTAGAATATGACCTTTCCTTTGTTACCTTGACTCCTTTTATCCAAAAAGACACATACAGACAATTCTATTCTTCTTTTTACTCCAGAAGTTAAAATGCTATTTTCCAGATAAGAAAAAACAATAGTTTTAAAAAAAATATTCAGGGTCCAACTCTAGAAATAGTTTATGTGGAAGTCATATAACTTGTGAATCCTTAAACTACAACACAGATTGAGAGCTTATTGTCCAATTATTTCAATACTTTCTTTTGATTTATTTTCTATATAGGTGTATATGTGTGGAGGTGATTGTCTATAAGTGTATATGAGAACATACATGCAGTAGCATGTGGAGTCCAGAAGAGGGCACTAGATTCCCTAGACCTGGAGTTACAGATAGTTGTGAGCCATGTAGTATGGGTGCTAGGAACCAAAGCGGTCATTAAAGAGAACAAATGTTCTTAACTTCTGAGCCTTCTATCCAGAGCCAATGCCTTTCTTTAAAAAATTCTCCATAACATTCAGTATTTTTCTGATTTTTAGCAACTTAAATAGTGCAACTTTATAGAAATTTGTAGCCTGTAACATAACTTCACATTTATTATTTCACTCAATTCTCTCCTTAATTTGACTCCTTGACTAAAACAATTGATATTAGAAAGAACCAAGGCATAAAAGCTTACCTGGTAGGACAATACTTCTCTTTTTCTCCTGATTAGTAGTTACATTGTAAATGGAGCAACTAATAGGACCTTGGGGTCTGTTCTTAAGAAGAATGCTGCTCTTCAAATACTGTAACCCAGTTCTATCCTGAGGGTCAAATGTAGTTGAATGTGGAATTATATTCCCCTTGCTGTCTCTCCATGTCATCCCAGCAGGTGGGACCAAGCTTCCTGAAGTACACTCCACCAGTACCCCTTCTGTATCTGGAACCTGAACGTTAATCTGTATATCCGAGCTCATAGCTAGGAAGAGGAGAAAGATGACATTAGGATTCAGCGTGCATTCTAGAGTACAGAAGTTTGTGAAAGTATTCATTCCCAAGGGTCTGCTGCTTGTATCCCATTGGGAATGTGGATAGCTACAATTAGGGTAAAAGCTATATTCCAAGCCAATCCTAGACTGGGAAGACACAAAAACATAATCAGAGAAAAATGATAAATTAGACTTCATAAAATTTAGTAATTTCTGTATATCAGAATATGAGAAAAAGTCAAAGCCACAGAATCAAAAATATCTATACTATATCTGGGAAAGGAACTGTGTTCAAAGTAGATGTCAAGCACTATAAATCAAGTTTCCTTTTTAAAATGTGAAAACACTGGAAGATATATTTACTTAAAAGATATCATAATGATATCAATTAGCATATGCAAGAATTTCAACATCATCACCGACCAGGGAAACACAAAACAAAACCTCATTGAAACATACTTGACCTCTGTTACAATGTTGAAGAAGCAAGACTAGTGTTGCCGTAGAACAAAAGACAGAGAACTCTTTATATGAGAAAGTGTCAATATGTACTCAATTATAAACAAATAAATAAATAAATCATATATATATATATATATGTTTATAACCCAGAAATTTTTAGTAGATATTGACATATTTTAAAATATTAATATCAACGTTAGTCATAATAGCCCACAAACCCAAAGTAATAAAAATAATACAAACATCCAAATTCTAATACTGAAAACAAATGCAAAAGAAAAAATAAACTCCTGTCATATAATAAATAAATAATGGAGAGTAATTTTGGCCATTACAAATATTGTTATAAATAGAATAATACAGTAAAGTTTGTAATTAATCTATGACAACAGACATTAGAAGTTTGATCACTTTGACAATAAGAGCATGATATTGACTAAGAAAGATTAAAACAACATCTTGAGCTGCTGAAAATATTCAGTATCTAGAGCTGAGGAATGAATTCATGAATGTTCCTACAAGGAAAAATTCACTATGTTGTACGCTTTATGTACTTTTCTGTGTATTACATATATCTCAATTCAAAATGAAATACAATTCCAAGAAAGAACCAAATTCCTATCTATTTTAGCATTTACATCATTGTATCTTGAGCCTAGTCACAGAAACAAGTTCTTTTGAAGGTTAGATTAATATGCAAATAGCAAATATAGGTTTTAAAAATTAACTTATTAAAACATACATTTAGAGTTCCTGTTACCAAAACTCTAAGTGATGTAGTAATCAATAATTATGTGAAAAGTACAACAACTTCCTGGCTGGAGAAAAAATCAAAAAGTAGATAAATTATAAAACCACTTCCCAAAATTAATTAAAACTCCAACAAAATAAGCAGCTGGAGAATCAAAACAGGGAAAAAGCAGGTGCAGAGTGGGGCTCAATGTATCTTCTTCCCACTTATTGTGGAAAGAATTAATTATTTTCTTTCCTTTAAAGAATTTAAGATAGTGACTGATAATCAGAATTCTCATCCCAAAGCAATGAAGATGATGGATCAACCCATCACATATTTGGGTTAATACAATTACAGAGAAAAGGAACTAGTGAGCATTCAGAAGCCTGTAAGAGCTTGGAGAGCTCTTCACTAAGGGAGTTTAGCATCTGCCAGTGCAGAAACCACATTAAAGAAAGTACTCCTTTGAGGGCTTCATCAAAGTAGAGGAAACTATTCTAAGTACAGAGGTGTCAATACACTCTGGAAAGCTCAATCAATTCAATAAAATATAATTAAATTACAAAGGATCTTCACAGAGATAGACCTGATGGATCAATGCCAAAATTTTCGTATATGAATTTATACATATGTGAAGTTTCACATGTAATAATTAAAATTACTAGAATTGAATTAGCGTATAATAACTTGAAATAATAAATCTTTCATTTAAATGATATATTTTAATGTTTTTCATTATTATGAAATGGTATAACATATTTCAGTATATTTGTATAATAGGACAGAGATAAATTGATTTGAGTGATCACATGATGGAATTCTACATAACTATAAAAACAATAGCAAAATATTCTTATAAAATTTAAAGTTCATATTTTAAAAGCAATTTGCAAAACATGTAATAGTATTTTTGGATTTATTGAAAAAAGTATACATAGATACATAAGTACTTTCATATATACATATGTGAATGCATTTCTGTATATATACATCCATGAATTGCATGTATGTTTTATATCTGGAGTACATATGTAATATAATCTCAGACATTGATATATAAGAAGCAAATTATATTAGCTTCTTTGGAGATTAATTCATGATTTCATAGCTATGGGAATGACTACATTACAAAATTATTCCATTGTACTATTATTTTTTATTTATATCCACAGAAGGATATGAAGCTATTACACTCTTTGTAAAAGAAATATCTCTTTCCAGCAAATGGTGGCCATCCTGGAAACTATTGGCTAGATACAATGTAAATATCAAAGGACTGTGGGGAGTCCAACCCAGTAGGTACAACTACATTACAGCTTCTGCATTGTGTTTTGGGAAACATAGCAGAAGAGGGGGTAGAAAAAATTGTAAGAGCTAGAATGGAATGTAGGAGGTCTGCACTGAAACAGTCTCTGCTAGAAATGGTTGCATAATGAAACAATGGCAACAGCAACAAGTATATTAATGTAGATGGAGAAAACTTTTGCAGGGTCTCCCACAAGACAAAGAACTGCAGGCAATTAATGATTGTTGGTTGAAGGAGCCCCTTCTATTGCTTGTCCAATGCAGAATTCTCAGCCCTAAGACCATATACATACAGACAACACAAGCTTAACAGATTGTATTTATATATTTGTACATGCATATATATGATAGTATGTCTGAATGCATGATTGTATGACAATAATAATTTAACAAAAAGAATCTATCAACTTGAAATTGGGAGGGGGATATGAGAGGAATTGGAACTAGGATACCTGGAAGTGGCTGAAGCAGAGAAAGCAATATAATTCTGTTGTAATTAAGAATATATTACAAGGACCCAGCTATACCACTCCTGGGCATTTACCCAGAAGATGCTTCAACATGTAATAAGGACACATGCTCCACCATGTTCGTAGCAGCCTTATTTATAATAGCCAGATACTGGAAACAACCCAGATGTCCCTCAACAGAGGAATGCATACAGAAATTGTGGTACATCTATACAATGGAATACTACTCAGCTATTAAAAACAATGAATTTATGAAATTCTTAGGGAAATGGATGGATCTGGAGAATATTATCCTGAGTGAGGTAGCCCAATCACAAAAGAACACACATGGCATACACTCTATAAGTGGTTATTAGCCCAGAAGTTCAGAATACACAAAGAACAACACACAAACCACAAGAAACTCAAGAAGAAGGAAGACCAAAATGTGGACATTTCATTCCTTCTTAAAAGGGGGAACAAAATACTCCCGGAAGGAGTTGCAGAGACTAACTATGGAGCAGAGACTGAAGGAAGGACAACCCAGCCTGATATAGCTATCTCCTAAGAGGCTCTGACAGTACCTGACTAATACAGATGTAGAGGCTCACAGCTATCCATTGAACTGAGTACAAGGTCCCCAATGAAGGAGTTAGAGAAAAGACCAAAGGAACTGAAGGGTTTGCAGCCCCTTAGGAGGAACAACAATATGAACTAACTAGTACCCTCAGAGCTCCCAGGGACTCAACCACCAGCCAAGGACTATACATGGTGGGACTGATTGTTCTGGCAGCATGTGTATAGTAGAGGATTGCAAAGTTGATCATCAATGAGAGGAGAGGCCCTTGGCCCTGTGAAAGTTCTGTGCCCCAGTGTAGGAGAATGCCAGGGCCAATAAGTGGGAGAGGGTGGAGTGGCAAGCAGGGGGGGGGAAACAAGAGGGGTTTATTCTTGTTGGTTTTTGTTTGTTTGTTTGTTTGTTTATTTTGGTTTTTGGAGGGAAACAAGAAATCATATGATATGTAAATAAAGAAAATATCTAATAAAATTTAGTGTTTTTCTATGTACAATTAGCTATTCCTTATGGTCATTGATACCATATGTTGTATATCTTTTGATTATTATTTTAATCCTGTTTTTGTGTTTCTTATTGCTGAAGTGAGTTTCTTTTTTAAAACCTTCTTATTGATTCTTTGTGAATTTCACATTATGCACCCCAATCTCATTCGTCTTCCTGTCGTTCAATATCTGCCATCTGCCCTTGCAACCTCCTCCTCAAAAGAAACCAAAAGTAAAAGAAAATAAAAAGACAAAAAAGAGAATATATTACAGATATATTGAAGTTGTAATTGTGTCATTCCCTCCTTTCCTTTCTTCCCTTGAGCCCCTTCATAGTACCCTTTGCTCTCTATCAAATTAATAGCCTTTTTTTAAAAAAATTATTGTTGTAAATATGCTCTTTGTTGTTTTGTTTAGTTGGTTTGTTTCTATAAAAGGATCTCATTATATAGCCCTAATTGGCCTGAAACTTCTGATGTACATCAAGCAGCTTTTAACTCCCAAGTGTTAGCATTAAAGGCTGTCTCTTCACTTGGTTGACAATTTTCTTTGCTGTACATAAACACTTAACTTCAAAAAGTCCCATATGCCTATCATTGGCATTATTTCCTGTGTTTCTGGGTGGTAAAGACTACAAAATTCAGTTTTATTTCTACATAGAGGGAAAATCTTCAAAAATGGCAAAGCCATGTAAAGCATGATCTCACAGCAGCTGCAGTAACCTGCACTGAGCCTACCTAAGATTGAGCCTGCTGCTTCCACTTTCCATCTGCATCCAGGACCAGACCTTGTGCTACAGCCCTCTACTCCTCGATCCCACCCAGAGAAAGCTTGACCTACAGGATATCTGAACACTCAGGTTCAATGTGAGAGCAACAATACCTCTCCAATACCTGGCCCAAATGTGACCCCTTCCCCATGACCCAGAGAATACAGGAACCACCTTGCAGCCAGGGACAGGATGCATCCAGCTTCCATCTACACCCAGGAGCAGTCACTATGCCACAGCCCTCTACACACCAATCCCACTCAGAGAAAGCTCGATTTCTAGGAGTGCTGACATACCTGGGCTCACAGGATCACATGAGGGAAAGGCTCCAGTCAGAGACAGCAAGGCCAACTTACATCAGAAAAAAAAACAAATGGTGAGAGGAAAGTACAAGAACATAACCAACAGAAACCAATGGTACCTGACATCATCCGAACTCAGTTCTCCCACAATAGCAAGCCCTGGATACCTCAATACACCAAAAAAAAAAAAAAAAAAAAAAAAAAATCAAGATTCTGAACTAAACTCCCTTCTCATGTTGATGATAAAGGAATTTAAGAAGGATATAAATAACTCCCTTAAAGAAATACAGGAGAACACAGGAAAATAGGTAGAAGCTATTAAAGAAGAAACACATAAATTCCTTAAAGAAATACAGGAAAACACAATGGCACAGGTGAAGGAATTGAAAAAACAAGCCAGGACCTAAAAATGAAAGTAGAAACATTAAAGAAAACTGAAAGGGAGATAACCCTGGAGATGGAAAACCTAGGAAAGAGATCAGGAGTCATAGATGATAGCATCAACAACAGAATACAAGAGATAGAAGAGATAATATCAGGTGCAAAAATGGTAAAGCCATGTAAAGCATTATCTCATAGCAGCTGCAGTAACCTGCACTGAGCCTACCTAAGATTGAGCCTGCTGCTTCCACTTTCCATCTGCATCCAGGACCAGACCTTGTGCTACAGCCCTCTACTCCTCGATCCCACCCAGAGAAAGCTTGACCTACAGGATGGAAAATACTAACATAACAATCAAAGAAAATGCAAAATGCAAAATGTCCCTAGCCCAAAATATCAAGGAAATCCAGGACACAATGAAAAGGCCAAAACTAAGGATAATAGGTATAGAAGAGATCGAAGAATCAAAGGGCCAGTAAACATCTTCAACAAAATCCTAAAAGAAAACTTCCCTAACCTAAAGAAAGAGCTGCCCATAAACCTACAAGAAGACTACAGAACACCAAATAGATTGGACCAGAAAAGACAATCCTGCTGTCACATAATAATCAAAACATCAAATGCACAGAACAAAGAAAGAATATTAAAAGTAGTAAAAGAAAAAGGTCAAAGCAGACCTATCAGAATTAGATCATACTTCTTAACAGAGACTCTAAAAGCCAGAAGATCCTGGGTAGATGTAGAGAGACTCAAAGAGAACAAAATTGCCAGCCCAAACTACTATACCCAGCAAAACTCTCAATTATCATAGATAGAGTAATCAAGATATTCCATCACCAAACTACAAATCTAGCTCTACAAATGATAATAGATGAAAAACTCCACCACAAGAAGGGAAACCACACCCAAGAAAAAGCAAGAAATAAATCTCACAACAAACTGAAGAGGGCCATGCAAACATAATTCTACTTCTAACTATAAAAAAAAAAAGAAAAACAAGAAGCAACAATCATTGTTCCTTAATATCTATTAACATCAATGGACTCAATTACCCAATTAAAAGAAATAGATTAATAATCTGGATACTTGAAAGGACCCATCATTTTGCTGCATACACAAAACCCACTTCAATAACAAAGAAAAACACTACCTTAAAGTAAAAGGCTTGAAAAATCTTTTCCAAGCAAATAGTCCCAAGAAACAAGATGTAGCCATTCTAATATTGAATAAAATTAACTTTCAACCAAAAGTTATCAAAAACATGAGGAAGAACACTTCATACTCATCAAAGAAAAAAATCTACCAACACAAAATCTCAAATGTGAGTGTCTATGCTCCAAATGCGAAGGCACCCACATTTGTAAACGAAACAGTAAAATAGCTCAAGGCATATAATGTACTCCACACAATAATAGTGGGAGAATTCAGTACCCCATTATTACCAATAGAAAGATAATGGAAACAGAAACTAAACAGTGACACTGTGAAACTAACAGAAGTTATGAACCACATGAATTTAACAGATATTTACAGAACATTTCACCCTGAAACAAAGGAATATAACTTCTCAGTACCTCATGGTAACTTCTCTAAAATTGACCATATAATCACATACAAAACGAACCTCAACCAATACAAGAATACTGAAATAATCCCAAACATCCTATCAGATCACCATGGACTAAGGCTGATCTTCAATAACAACAAGAATGACAGAAAGCCCATATACCCATGGAATCTGAACAGTCTCTATTCAATGATAACTTTGCCATGGAAGACATTTGACTTTTTGGAATTTAACAAAAATGAAAGCAAAACATACCCAAACTTGTGGGGCATGATGAAAGCAGTGCTAAGAGGAAACTCATAGCTCTGAGTACCTCCATAAAAAAATTGGGAAGAGTATACACTAGCAGCTTAATAGCACACCTGAAATCTCTAAAACAAAAAGAACCAAATACACTCAAGAGGAGTACATGGCAGGAAATAATCAAACTCAGGACTTAAATTAACCAAGTAGAAACAAAGAGAATTATACAAAGAATCCACAAAAGCAGGAGCTTGTGCTTTAAGAAAATCAACAAAATAAATAAACCCTTAGACAGACTAACAAGAAGTTCAGAGAAAGTATCCAAAGTAACAAAATCAGAAAAGAAAAGAGAGACACAACAACAGACACTCAACAAATTAAAAAACAAAACAAAACATTATATCCTACTACAAAAGCCTACACTCAACAAAACTGGAAAATCTAGGTAAAAGGATAGTTTTCTAGAAAGATATTAAGTATTAAAGTTTAGTCAGGATCATGTAAGCCATCTAAATTGCCCAATAACCCCCAAAGAAATGGAAGTAAATGGGAGAAAGTAAACACCTCCAAGCAAAAAAAAAAAAAAAAAAAAAAAAGTCCAAGACCAGGTGGTTTTAGAGAAGAAATCTATCAAATCTTCAAAGAAGACCTAATACCAATACTTTTCAAACTATTCCACAAAGGAAAAACAGAAGGAACACTACATAATTCATTCTATGAAGCCACAGTTACACTGAAACTTAAACCACAAAAGGACCCATAAAGAAAGAGAACTTAAGGCCAATTTTCCTCATGAATATTGATAAAAAATTACTAAATGAAATTCTGGCAAAACAAATACAAGAACACAACAAAACAATCATTCACCATGGTCAAGTTGGCTTCATTCTAGGGATGAAGGGATGGTGCAATATACTGAAATCCATGAAAATAATCTACTATATTGATAAACTCAACAACAACAACACAAAAGATCATCTCATTAGATGCTGAAGAAGCATTTGACAAAATACCACACTCCTTCATATTAAATATCTTGGAAAGATCAGGAATTCAAGACCCATACCTAAATATAATAAAAGCAATATACAAAAAAACAACAGTGTACATCAAACTAAATGGAGAGAAACTTGAAGGAATCCTAGTAGAATTAGGAATTAGACAAAGCTGCACATTCTTTCCCTATCTATTCAATATAGTATTTGAAGTTATAGGCAGAGTAACAAATTGGAAAGGAAGAAGTCATGATATCACTATTTGCAGATGATATGAGAGTATACTTAAATGACTCCAAAAAAATTTTACCAGAGAACTCTTACAGCTGAGAAATAACTTTGGCAATGTGATTATATATAGAATTAACTCAAACAAATCAGTAGCCTTTCTCTACTCAAAGAATAAATGAGCTGAGAAAGAATTTAGGGAAATGACATCCTTCACAATAGTCACAAATAATATAAAATATCTTGTTGTGACTCTAACAAAACAAGTAAAAGAAATATATGACAAGGTCCACAAGTCTCTGAAGAAAGAAATCAAACATGACCTCAGAAAATGGAAAGATCTCCATTTTCTTGGATCAGCAAGATTAACTTAGTAAAAATGGCCATTTTACCAAAAGTGATCTACAGATTCAATGTAATCCCCATTAAAATTCCAATTCAATTCTTCACAGAGATAGCAAGAGCAATTCACAAACTCATTTGGAATAACAAAAACAAAAAACAAAAACAAAAAAACCACACAGGATAGTGAAACTACTCTCAACAATAAGAGAACTTCTGGAGTAATCACTATCCCTGACATCAAGATATACTACAGAGCAATAATGATAAAAACCACATGATATTGTTACAGAGACAGACAGGTGGATCAATGAAATACAACTGAAGACTCATAAACAAAACCACATACTTATACTCATCTGATCTTTGACAAAAAAGTCAAAGCCATCCAGTTGAAAACAGCATATTCAACACATAATGCTAGTTAAAGTGGTGGTTGGCATGTAGAAGACTAAGAATTGAACTATTCTTTTCTCCTTGTCCAAAGCTCAAGTCCAAGTGCAACAAGGACCTTCACATAAAACCAGATATACTGAATCTAATAGAAGAGAAAGTAGGAAAGAGCCTTGAACACATTGGCACTGGAGAAAATGTCCTGAATAGAACACAGTGGCTAATACTCTCAGATAAACTATTGACAAATGGGATCTCCTAAAATTGAAAAGCTTCTGTAAGGCAAAGGACACTGTCAATAGGACAAAACAGCAAACTACAGATTGGGAAAAGATCTTTACCAACCCTATTTCCAATAGAGAGCGAATATCCAATATATACAAAGAACTTAAGAAGTTACAATCCAGAGAATCAAATAACCCTATTAAAAATGAAGTATAGAACTAAAAAAGAATTCTCAACTGAGGAATCTCAAATGGCTGAGAACCACCTAGAGAAATGTTCAACATCCTTAGTCATCAGGGAAATGCAAATCAAAACAACACTGAGAGTCTACCCTACAACAATCAGAATGGCTAAGATCAAAAATTCTGGTGACAGCATATGCTGGCAAGGATGTGGAGAAAGAGAAATACTCCTCCATTGCTGGTGGGATTGCAAACTTGCACAACCAGTTTGGAAATCAGTCTGGTGGTTCTTTAGAAAATTGGAAATATTTCTACCTGAGGACCCAGATATACCATTCCTTGAAATATACCAAAAAGGTGCTCCAACATATAATGACACATGCTCCACTATGTTCATAGTAGCCTTATTTATAATAGGCAGAAGCCGGAAAGAAGCCAGATGTTCCTCAACAGAGGAATGAATATTTAAAATGTAGTACATTTTTACAATGGAGTACTACTCAGCTATTAAAAGAAATGACTTTTTAAAGTTCACAGGCAAATGGATGGAACTAGAAAATATCATCCTGAGTAAGGTAACCCAGTTCAAAAGAAGACACATGGTATGTACTCACTGATAAGCAGATGTACATCAAAAAGCTCACAATGCCCTTGATACAACTCACATACCATCTGAAACAAAAACAAAAACAAAAAACAAAAAACAAAACAAAACAAAACAAAAAAAGGAACACCAAAGTGTGGATGCTTTAGTTTTTCTTAGAAGAGGAAACAAAATAATCAAGGGAGGTAGAAGGTGGGAGAGAGAGAGAGGAGGGGTAGGGTAAATGGGGGTCAGGGTTAGGAATTTGAACACAGGTATGTAGCAATGGGAGATGGAGAATTTGGGGTAACCAATAGAAAGTCCCAGACACCAGGGATCCAAGAGGTACGTAGGGATGACATTAGCTAACATATCCAACAAAAGGGAGATAGAACCTGTAGAGACCAAATCCAGGACTTAGGCACAGCCCCTGATTGAGTGATTGTGCCACCCATACATCTCAAAAATATTAACCCAGAATTGCTCCTGTCTAAAGGAAATTGCAGGGACAAATTGTAGAGCTGAGACTGAAGGAAATGGCATTCAGAGACTGCCCCATCTAGGGATCTATCCCATCTGCAGACACCAAACTGAGACCCTATTGATGATCCCAAGAAGTAGTTGCTGACGTAAGCCTGGTATAGCTGTCTCCTGAGAAGCTGTGCCAGATCCTGACCAGTACATATCCATATGCCCACACCCAGCTTTGGTAGTGAGCACAGGGAACCCAATGGCAGAGTTTGGGGAAGGACTGATAGAACTGAAGGGGTTTGCAACCCCATAGGAAGATCAACGATATCAACCAACCAGACCCCTCAGAGCTCCCAGGGACTAAACCACCAACCAAAGAGTACACATGGAGTACCCATGGCTCCAGCTGCATATTTAGCAGAGGATTGCCTTATCTGGCAACAATGGGAGGGGAGCCTGTTGCTCCTATGGAGGCTCAATGATCAAGAATAGGGGAATGTTATGCCAGTGAGGCAGGAGTAGGGGAAGAGCACCCTCATGGAAGCAGGGCCAATGGGGAATGGAATAGGGAGTTAGCAGAGGGGCAACTGGGATGGGCAAAAACATTTCAAAAGTAAAAAAATAAAATAATCAATTAAAAAAAACTGAGTCTGCCTTTATCATTCAGGGAATTGCCCATGGTACCCTACCCTTCATGCTGAACTATTGGTAGATTTTAAGGCAGAGACAATCATTGTCTTCAGCTTTGTGAATCTACCATACCCCAACAGATAATCTGAAACATGTGGCCACACAGATGGTCCTGGTTAAAAAGAAATGGGTTACAAAACAAAGCAAAAAGCCTAAATGTGAGAAGGAGACATGTCAGGAGGTGAGGGAATGACAAGCATGAATGGGGAATAAGTATTGGAGGCAAGTAATCAGATTGCCTTGTAAGCATGTGTAAAATTGTCCAAGGACTAATTTCATCAATAAAAGTGAGAGAATGTCTCTACCTTGGGTGAGTACTGTGATCTGTAAGAGAAGGAAGGCAATGAAGAATCCAGGTAAACAGGAAGCTGAAGGCTCCATCACCCCTGAAAAATTAAATTGAAAATGTGGCATCAAAATTGAGGCATTAAGAAACATGACATCAATGAGAAAAGCAACAAGAGGCCATTCTGAAATCCTACCTTTTAAGAAAATTCGTCTTACAAGGAAAAGTATTAATGACTGATACCACTCCTCTGAGGTGATCTCTACTAGAGTCCTATCTTTATTTTGTCCTTGACTCTGTGCCTTCAGGAAAGTAATTTCACTGAAGGAAGAATTATTCATCCATAAAGAATAATGAAATCCTGTCATTTTC
Source organism: Montemys delectorum (assembly GCA_019843815.1). Classification (NCBI taxonomy): domain Eukaryota; kingdom Metazoa; phylum Chordata; class Mammalia; order Rodentia; family Muridae; genus Montemys; species Montemys delectorum. The sequence continues at coordinate 18,150 of JADRCD010232927.1, forward strand.
AGCAAAACAAATAGAAATGAAGGACATTATATTTAGTAAAACAAATCAGACACAGAAAAACTAATTTCATTGTGCATTTGTGGAACCAAACAATGTAATTCTAGACAAGTACTTCAGAACAAAGTCAACATAAATAATTCCTTTATATCAGAGACAAAAAGTCACCACTTAACACCATCCATATATAAAACAGGTGTAAATCAGTACCTGTGAAGGGGGTACTATATTGATGCAAAGTTGAAGTTATAATTTTTTACATTGGTACAGAATTTATATATTGATACAAGTTTAAAGTGTTATGGTTTTAAATCTTTGTATATTGATCAAAATTTGAAACTAATATTGTTACTTTTAGATAGGCATTGCACCTGTGCAACTCATTTAAGAATGGAAGGTTTTGAATCAATCCTTCTATAGCTGCTATTACAAACTGTTGAGGATTATTAAGTAAAGCAATTTAAGGGCCATATTTTAAACTTGTGATTATATTAAGTTCTTATTTAATTATAATTAAGCATTTTTAATATTCAGTTATAAATAACTAAGAGAAGTCATAGTTTAACAGTTCAGACTTTATATAGATAGTCTTCAAAAAGCATCAGAAATTCACAGAATATAATCATTTCATTATTAGATTTTGACTAAGAGATATTTCTGCTTCTGACAGTACCCACTTCTTCAAAGTTCAAACAAAATACTGAACCTCCATCTGAACCTCCATATAGAGTTGTTCCAGTTGTGGCAAGGAAGCCACTGGGCAGGAATTGCCATAATTCATCAACAGATAAAAAATACTGTCCAGGAAAGGACACAAAATGCAGATAGTTGAGAGCTGAACTTTGCTAAAAACAAAGGAAGCTAGTTCTTCATAATCCCTGCTTTACTTAAGGTCTGACAGATGGTTTGGGGCTAGAAGGCTGAAGACAAATACTTCAGCCTTTGATGAATAAGAAACTGTCCAGGTATTCTTCTGTCTCTGCAATTTGTTTTAAGTTTTGTAACCTATGTTTGTATGCTTCATATGTATTCAGATTATATTTAATTTGTTCTCAGGTCTCTGATGTGGTTGAAGACTAGCTATAGTCTTATAATCATACTTAACTTGTCTAATATTTGAGGAAAATGATGTAGATTTGAAAGGATGGTTTTCAGATATTAATGCAACTTAAAAATAAAACATAATTCAGATACAGAATTGTAAATTCTTTAAGGTAGGATATATGTTAGGGTATTGTACCTAAATTGATAAAATAGATGGACTGAATGTTGTTAGTGTGTATCAGACCTTATAGTTTACATAGCTGTTATAACCATATTCAAGTATATCTGAGAGAAAATGCCTGTTATTGGATTAAAAGGAGTGTATATTGTGGATTTGGTTTAATGCTTGCATTATGGGTTTCCAAAATCACAGGAGAATTCTGCTTGTGAGATGCCAAGGGTCCCTATACCCAGCAAGTTCTGATTGGTAAATAAAGTTGCTGGTGGCTAATGGCTGGTAGACAGAAGTGGGACTTTAGGATTCTTGGGCAAAGGGACCAAGGAAGAAGCACAATCACCATGCTTTTATGAAAGGAATAAGATCTAGACTTCAGAGCTGCAGGAAGAGAGCCATACTAGTCATATAAGAGCCAGGGAAGAGAGGTCACAGCCCCCAACCTGGTTGGGTCTAGGGACAGAAAGATGAAATATAGATTTTCAAAAGTAGTAACTCAGGAGTATTGGAAGGGAGATGTTAAAAAACATTGAAGTTTAGGAGAGCCCCATCCATTGAACTTTTTTAAAGAATATTAAATATGAAGCTGCATGTGTACCTTTCATTTGAGAATCCAGAGTATTGTAGTGGATAGCAAGGAAATTGCACTATTATTGCCAGGGAGATTAGAGCAGATTAATCACTACAGTAACAGATCCAGAACCACTTATCTTGGGCTTCCTTTAATCATCTAAAAAGGTATATACTACCCAGTCTGTGTTTGATTTAGAACTCTAGTGACTATTAGTGAATTTCTTTTTAACAATGTGGAGACAGTAAGATTAGAAAGATGGTTCAGTAGCTATGAGCACATATTCTTGTGCAAGTTCAATTCTTACAAGTTAAACTCTAAACACCCACATCAGACATCTCACAACCACAGGTAATTCCTACTTCACCTCTGCAGGCACCGGCACTCACATACAAATACCTACATAGAGATAAAATAAAATAAAAATGTAAGAATGTACAAAGAGACCCATAACATCTACCAACCCAAAGGCTTCATCAGATAGTATCTGAGGGCTATAGTATGTATACTAATATATAAGTAATATATAAGTAACTTAAGTTTCTCCTAAATTTGTATTACAGACCATGACCATTAATATTTGGCTGTAAAATAAATTATCTCTTATTCTCTAAAATGAAGTAGTTTTACACTGATACTTAAAGCAATGATGAATGTTTGAAAGTCCCCAGGGAGTTTAGAGGTCTGGTGGGGTAGGGGATGACGGGTGGGGACATCCTCGTGGAGACAGGGGGGCAGAGAGGAGGTATGCTATGCAGAAGAGTAGGAGGGTGAACCAGGAGGGGAATAAAATCTGGAATGTAAATAAATAAATAAATAAATAAATAAATAAGTTTAACTTTAGAGAGAGAGTTGTTCCCACACTAAAAGGATGTGGTAAACCAGAAGTTATAGCCTGGCAATACTCATGAAACAACTAAAGACATCAATAACTAATGAACTAGATTTTGTAAAGTGAGGGATTTTTTTTTTTTTGAGGAGGAAAGTCCTGTAGTTCTTTTCATGTCTGATAAAATCATGGGAGGAAGAGAAACCTATCATAAACAAAAATGAGAACCAAAAGGATAACAGTCATATGTGGGCTGGGTTATTCTAATAGAGGAGCTTTCACAACAGAGTGGCTGTGTACATGCCCAGAATGCAAATGAAACTGGAACATGGGGACATAAACCTGTAATCTCAGTGTTAGATGTAGGAGTAGAACTAGGTGGAACCCAGAGACTCGGTAGCCAGCTAATCTAGCTAAATCAGAGAACTTGATTTTCAGTGAGAAACCTTGTCTTCAAATTAAAATGGAAAGTTATTGGGGTAAATACCTGATGTTGGCCTCATACACACAAGCACACACACACACACACACACACACACACACACACACTCATAAACATACACAAACACACATAAATACACACAAATGTACACACACACATATAAACACATACACACAGACAAATACATACACTCACAAAAACACCCCACACACAGACACAAATACACAAAACAAAATAAATTTAGCAAGGTTAGTACAGTATGTTAGTATAGAGTTTCCTAGAACTATGGATTTAATGTATTAGACTTTTGTTTAATTTGGGCAGGTGGTGCAGTCTATGTGCTGAGTTTTACACTCTGAGTGGTATTTCCATCATGAAGTCATGTAGTATATACTATAATTAGAACATTAAATTTAAAATATAATTATTAAATATGTCAAAATATAATTTATAAATATAACATCAAAAATATGTATATAGAAAAACTCTAATAAAATGAGGATAGTATACACAAAATAAAAACTGTAAAATATTATTTAGAGAAGTTAAAGAGTCACATGAATGTAAAGCTGGACCAACTTATAGATTGACAAGGTATTATTTACAAATTTACTGTTAATTTTTACCTATACAGTAAACTTAATCCCAAAATCTAAACAGATTTTTGTAAGGAAATTGGGATAGTTCATATATAATTTTGTGGGAAAGCTCGGCATATTGATTATTCATAAATATCTAATTTCTCAAAGATTTAATATTCACTTATTTATTTATTTTGCTGAGACACAGTCATTCTATGTTGCCAAGAATAGTGTTGAACTCCTTGGCTCAAACTAACATCTAACATGAGTGTTGATTAAATCATTTTCAAAAATGCGTACTTAGAGTACATATTAACTGACTCCATGATGGCAGTACTGCCCAGGCTGTAAAACTCAGCACATAGACTGCACCACCTGCCCAAACTAAAACAAAATTTAATGCAGTAAATCCATAGTTCTAGGAAACTCTATACTAACATACTGTACTAAACTTGATTATTGGTTTCTGTAGTTCCACTTCTGGCTAACTCTTCCCATTAACTGAACAATGTCAACCCAGAGCACAGTTCTTGTGCTTAAAAATCAGCCTGCTCTACCTGGGCAAGCCCTTCCTGAAGCAAAGGTGAGTGGCAGACACCCTGTGCAGAAGTTCATCTTGATTACTCCAATCCCCAAGATCTAGAAAAGAGGCATGCATAGATGTTGTTTTTTCTTCAGGCTCCCATAGGAACAAGCTCTATCACCTACCATCACCTAATAGATCTGGACCTCCCCAAGTGTACTCAGATCATCTTGCTGAGTTAAGACCACAGGATCTCCAGGCTAATATCTTCAACTGTTGTGCCTATAACTCCTTGCAACCACCTAGGAACTTCTTAACCAAATGAACTGCAGCTGCTAGCAAATTGCAAGAAGAATTAAGGAAAGTTTTTTTTTATCATTTATTCTATAGACACAGCCATGAGTTGGTGAAATACATGAACTATGTGTTGGTGAATGGCTTCAAAGCTACAACTGACATATGTAAGGATAGAATTTGAAGTACAGATTTTATTAAGTAGGTGGAGCACTGACTTGAAGAAAAAGAATAATGATAATCATAGCAATCATCTCCAAATGCAAAAAGATTGGAGAAGGCACTGGATCACAACTGGATGAGGATGAGCATGGCTTACATTCCTGGAATAATGCAAGTTGGGTTCATAAAACAAGGAATCATTCTCTCTGTGATCTTCCCAATTGCCAAGAAGAAACATGTACCAACCTGGCTTCAGAACACTCTTGGACTAATTTCTAGATGTTCTAAGACTTAAAAAGGAAAAAATACTGCTGTTGCTGTTCCAAGAGGAAGAGTATGTTGCTTCTTTCTACAGTCCTCTGCCCACATTTCAGATGATACCCCTGTGGCATTAGTAATCTCTAGATCATCAGGACCCCATTTTAACCATGATCTTCTAGCTGAGGCTGGGTGATAGCACTCAAGGTTGTTTCTTAACGACTCCTTTGGGTGGGGGCACCCAGGATCAGAACATCTCTTTTGCAGAGTTCCCTGTCTCCTAACACTTTGGATCTCTGTTTTTCCTGCTTTTGAAATGGACATAAGGTACTTATATCCTCCTGAGTCTGGGTTGTCCACTCATGACTTCCAGTATTTAGTGCATGGATACTACAGGGGTTGGCAGTAAGCACACATGACCACAAACAGTCTCTTATCATTTCAACTACTTCAATGAGTTGGCCAGATGCTTGTGTGTCCCCAGTTCAAACCAACTCATGTCCAAATAATTAAATAAAAATAAAATTTCATTTAAAGAGATTGAATCTCTGACAGACACTAAGTGACTATGAAGACTTGAACTACTTATGGGAACTTTCATATATACTAGCTTGTTACTTAAACCTTGAAATGAATCGAGTTAGACTAAGGTAATAAGTGGTCCAGGAAATATGTGACTATATCTATAAACATTGACAAAATGACTGATTCTAGTCATGTAATATTAGAATAGTTGTCCAAGGTTTGCTACTGGGCAGGAACCCTCAACAATCAAGTGAACTATGAATGACATTCATCCTATGAATGTCAATCACCCTTTATTTGGAACAACTTCAGTGTTTGTTCAATAAAAGAGAAAAGGTTTATGATCTCAAAAATTTTTAAGAAATCTATTTTCTCTCTTTCTCTTCCTATAAAGCCATTGGTCTCACAGCTTCTATTACTAAGGACTAAACATCCATGGATCTTCCTCTAATACTTATATTAATCACTTCTTCCACATAGAAAAAGTAGTTCATCTTCACTGAGTTAGATAATTAACATAAAAATATATCTTGTTAAGGAGGTGATATAAGCATGCTTCTCATGATCTCTTCTCAGGGTGCTAGATTACAAATCTGTAGTAAAAACAATCATTGCTAATCAAAAGCATGCTATTCTAAAAAACATGTACCTCTTTATAATACAGGTGTATGTCTACAGAAAAGATTGTGTCCTTTCTGTAATTATCTGATTAGTCCACTACTGTCATCCAGCATCTTAGGTTTCTAACAAGGTTGCATGTTGAAACTGAGGGAGTCTAGTTTAAACAGTTTGGACTATGTGGTAATATAAGGATAAATCATAGTCTTGAAGAGGAACAAGCATCTTAGTGTTCTGTTTTCATTAGTGTTTTAATAACCTAAAGAAGAGAAGGCAACATGTGTTCTGAAACTATCTTTATCAGCATTTACTTGCCTCTGAACTGTGAAATGCTAAATATTGATCTTTGGGAACTCTCTTCAAACTCCCCATTAGAAAACTTCCCTTGTTGGACAATACACAGTATGAGCCAATGTAGTATGAAAATTAGGATTAAAAATAATTTATAATCTATCCCATACAAATAGCAGCCATCACATTGTAAGCAAAGTATTAGATTACTCACCCAAATGTGGTTTAATCAATGCAAAAATGTCAGCATGACTTTGTTGCTTCTATGATCTCAGAAACAATACTGTGGAAGCCAATGTTGCTGTGTGAAAAGAACAGAGAAGGGCAAAGCTAAACTAGCAGCCAGGTCATTTACACTGCATAATTCAAATTAGTAAATCTGAGCCATGCCAAGGCAAGTTAGCACCAGAAAGAGAAAACCTTTATGAAAGTCACTCTAGCAGCTTTTTTCTGAATAAAGGAAATCACCTCAGTACAATGAAGCTACGCTAAGCAAACCAAGTTCCTGAAAGAGAGGCAGGGGCCTGGGAGAAAAAGAGGAATCAGGGAATTGGACTGTGAGAGAAAAAACCAGACCAAGTCAAAAGGTTCCGATCAAGGTCCAAGGTGTATTTCAGAGTCTGAGAATATATAGGCAGGGAACCCATCCCCCAGTAAGCCAGGATCTTGTGGCCTAATTAGCATCTTCTTGTTCTGTCTGGAAGATGGGTGAAGCAGCTCAGCAGGGCGTGGCTCCTAGCAGGAACTTCGGGAGAGGCAGAGAAGCAGCAGGACAAAAGGGATTTCTTTATCTCAGGAAACTCCACCCTAAGTGAGCTAGCTGCTTGTGCCAAGGACAAAGTCTGGTCCAGCCCTCTTGAGGCTAGAGGAGGTCACAGTACAAAACCAGTTTGTTTTTTTTCTTTCAGCTTTATTGAAGTATAATTAGTAAACTAATACTGACTACTTAAGGTATACAAATATAAGATATTTGACACATAAAATCTGAATTACCACAATCAAGCTAACTTGCACATGTCTTCCTTTGTATATGATCTTTTTGTAGTAGATACTCATAAGAACAACCTATTAGTCACAAATTTAAGTATGTGAAATGTAGCCTCCTTGCATAAAACTTAGTCATCTTGCACAGCTAACATGTTGATTAGTTATCACCTTATTTCTTCCTTTTCCTAGATCATTGCAAATATGGCTAATACTGATGATCTACTCTATACGTTTTATATAATTGAATGTTTTACTTTGCTTCTGTGAGTGAGATTAAGTATCCATCTTTTTATGTCTGGTGGTAGTATCACAGCAACAACACTAAATGCCAGCTATGGAACTACATAATTTTTTTCCCCTGTGTTTTGCCTTTATTCAGTTCCATCATGCCTGTTACTCTGTTATCACAACTAAACATAGATTCGAGCCTTAGCAAAGACTTTGAACTCACAATTTTTTTAAAGAATATTAGTACTGGTAAGAACTTGGAGGCTCTACAGATGAACTACATTCATTCTGAATTGTGAGATGATCCTGAATCTTTGAGGGCTAGGGGTTGAATATAAAATGCCTCTCACACATTCATGTGTTGAACACATGATCACAAAGTGATAGCTCTATCTTGCAAGCCTCTGGAAATGTTAGGAGCTGAAGTAAATATACCACAGGAACTTCTTATCCCCACTCCTTCCTGTTCCACCCACAATGGCCCAGAAACAGAGGCTGGAAACCACCATCAGACTCCTCAGAATTCCTAAGCTAAAATAAACAATTTCCTCCCTTAGGATATTCAGTTAAGTATTTTTGTCATACCAATGAAATATAACTAGAAATAATTAAAGACAATATATGGGGAATATTCCCTAACATGATGGCAAACTAAAATCGAGTCATTACTTTGAATTATTCAAGAATAAGTAATTGACAAAATTCAGCCATTTATTAATGATTAAGAATACTACCAGAAATACTATACAAGGAACTTATCATGAAACTGTCATATGCAAAAATACTGTTTTGATTGGTTTTTCATAAAAAGGGAAGGTTACCTCTGAGGTAGGAAGTTTATAGACACAGATGTCACTGTTTCCTGAAATACATTCATCCTTCGTTTTCATACAATATTAGTACTAAGACCCTCATGTCTTCTCATAGAAAGACAAGTTTTTTTTTTATAAAATAAAGCATTATTTGTGTCTTACCTATCAAAATCTTCCCAGTGCTTTAATTTATCATTAGATTAGTTGCAGTAGCCAAAGTAATGTGAATCTATAAAACAGGTGCTATACCATAATGTGAGAACTAATATAGTTCCTAATTAATAATTCACAGTTACACAAATGCAATATATATTATGTAAATAAAAATATTTTATATTTTATATATAATACAATATATAATATATGAAAAATATACAATATATGAATATTTTTATAAATGTACCATAAGTAACATATGTAACATAATATATAATTTATAATATATGACAGCAACAAATGACACTTGACATGTGATCTGTGATTATATATTGTACATGCAATATAATATGTTATATTTATATATTATAATTTATAATATATAATATGTAAAGCATTATGTGTAATGTGTTTATATAATATATATAATATTTGATATGTGACATACAGCATACAACAAATGACATATAACATGTAATGTATAATATATAACATATCATACATGATATATAGTATATATCACATGTACTGTACATTCTATAATGTATGATATAACATATACTATATAATAAATATATTATATGAATATATGATATAAATTTTATAATATATACTATAAAGTTATATCATACATCATATGATATGTGCTATGTGATATTTGATGTGTGATGTTTGATATATGATATAAATGAAAGATGCAAAATGTAAAATAATATGTAATATATCATATATAATAAAATATGTAATATGTATTATATGATATGTGATGTATGATGTATAATATGTAATATATCATATGTGGTATATGCTATATTATATATATTATATGGCATAATATATGACATATGATATGTGATATATGATGTATAATATGTAATATGTAATATTATGTGTATTATAATAAACCAAAGTTTTACACTAATTTTTGGCTAAATTTTGTTTTCTCCTACAGATGGGTTCTTGTACAACCCATGGGTTTAAAGGGCTGTCTTTATTATGGGGTTAATACCAGCCTCTTAGCTTAAAGTGGATATATTAAGAAAATTGGCAGACTCTGACTCCCCAGCCATTAAAGTGAAAACGAGTGGAGAGATTATGAATATTACAAGTTAAATTCTAGGGCAAGGATCCAATTTCTCATCAACCATTGAGAATGAGTACTTTATCAACAGGTACTTATAGGACTCATGCTTAGATAGTATTTCAGTTCATAATGCAGGTACATACAAACTGTGGACTTACTCATTTTTCATTTGTAGTGTGAACAAATATCTTGTACATGCTCCTCAAGGATTTCCCAGACTAACTAGTACATAGAAGACTTCTAATATACCACTTGAAACTCTACCACAGGCTCTATTGCCCTAGCCCCAAATGGCCAGGGACGTGTTGGGTGTGAGACCCAATTCAGCTTTGGCATTATTTGAAAAATCACCAGGATAGTTAAGTTTTTAAAGTCTTGTGAAACAGAATAGAAGAGAGATATAACAAAAACTATAGACTAAAGGTATACTTTCAAGTATAAAATTATGATCAAATATTGATATTTTGCTTAAGATTTCAGATTGGTAAAAGTTTCTGCTTATGAGAACTGAGGCTAAGTTGTAGTTTGTCAGCAGTTTGCTGGGCTGTGCACATAAATATTGGTCGATTGTAAGAGCTAAATGGAATTATTCACTCTCCCTTCTCATCCATCCTACCTGACTAATCATCCTGTGACCACCTCAAAGTCCATTTATGTTAGGACAAATATGCATACCATCTGAAATCTCAAAATGATTTTCAATAATTTGAACAGGGATGGAATATCCATAGCAATTGACTTTTGATAAATTATTCCCATATAGTTTAAGAAATATACCTAGTAGTATCAACATGCCACAAAACCTCTTCCCCTTTGGATGATCCTATGTTTTGGCTAGAGTATAAGTCTTATAAGTCTGTGTGCTAGAGATGGCTGAGGTAGTAGAATATTATGAGTTGGGGCATGATAGAAGATAATTAGGACATTCAGCAAGCCATCCACAGAAAGGTTTGATTCCTATGGAAGCAAGTTGTGAAAAGCAAACTGGCCTCATCCCAGTCTTAGTACTTGATCTCTTACAAGTCCTCACTTTATGGTGATGACATGGCCTATGGAGCCCTTGCCAGAAGAGAACAGATGGAGATACATATTGCTGATTTATAATTACTAGCTTCCAAACTGTGAATTAAATAAAGCCCTTTACGAAATATCTAGACACATACATGTATTCTGCTATATCAACAGAAAATAGATTAGGAAAGACAGGAAAAGAACAGTGGTATATCAATTGGCCAGTAGTATTGGGGGAAACTTTCTACTCTAGGAACAAAAGGGATTTTCTTAAGTAAGCCATTTATTTCTCAATCTGAAATATAGAAAGTAGTTACTGGTAAGTATGGTTTTAAGGAGTGTATACCACTCTAAAAATAATAACTTGGAAAGTATTGTTGTATCAATGGATGGCCAAAGAGGAGCTCACATGAACCTTTTGTGGTTTGGATATGTCCTTAAGTCATTAAAGTTTCATATAATTAAACAATAACTTATATTGAATAGAACCATAATTATCACCAATAAGTATTATGTACTGAATGTCTAATCACTAAACATCTATCAGTGCTACCCACTGTATATCCATTGGATCTAAGTTTGATGACCATCCTTGGATATATTACACTGTCCTGAAAGCATAAGCTAAAGCCAGACAGTATTATTAGAGGAACAGGAGCCTCAGGAATGTTTGTAGATTAAAAAAACATACGCAACAATTATAAAATAACATTATGCTGGCTGAAGAATGTCAATAACAAAGAAAGATGACATTTTTTCTTAGTCTGACTTCTAACAAATTATGTGTTTCAAAGTGCTGACATTGTGTCCTGACTTTTTGTTCTAGTGCAGGGAAGGAAAATTAATATCCATTAGTTATGTCCACAGAGGAGGTGATTTCCAACTGCATCAATTCTCTTTAAGGGAGTGCATCAGAGAAAGGTTCCCAGAGAAATTAAATCATGACTGTGGCCTATGCTGTCCAAGATAAGGCATGACAAGGAATAGTTAGAATCAAGGCATAGCCCAGCTCAAAGAAAATGGAATCCCATTTAAAAAGTAGAAACTTGTACTGAAAAAGAATTTACAGAGGACCTAGAAAAGAATCTATACCAGACCTAGATTGTGCTTTGGTGGCTGGTAGGAAAACAACGGATCATTGAAAATAGTTTTCTTGTTGCTTAGTTCTTAAATGTCACCCCTAAAGACACATACATTAAACAGTTGATCACTTACCTGTGATGTTATTGAGAAGTTGTGAAATATGTAATGCTGGTGTCAAGTTGATGAAAGTTAGTTATTGAGATCATGCCCTTAGAGAGAATAGTGTGATAACAGCTTACCTTTATCTCCCTTCTCCTCCACCTTAGGGTCTTCCCCAGTCCTTTTCTTTTTCTCTCTTTCTTTACCCCTTTCATTCAATTTTCTTCCCAATGACCATAAATTGATGAGTTTTATTCAGTATTATACACCCTATCCACAAATTCCACTCACAATCTCCTGCCTCTACAAAAGAACTTAGTCACTAGAACTAACTAATCACAAACTGAAACCACTGAAACTGTGAGCCAAAATAAATCTTATATTCTTGTGAGTTGATTTTCTTAAATCTTGAATTTTTTTTAACGTTTATTGCATTATGATGAGAAAAGTTACATGATTTCAATTTGTCTGAATTTGTTAACATTTAAAAACATATTTTAAGTAAATAGAATTAAATCACATTCTTGTTTCCCTTTTGTACCCCAACTCCTCCCAGAGACCCCCTCTTCAATACCTACAATATCTTTTTTGACATATTCCTTAAAATTTATAAAATATTATAACAATAAAAATGAGCATTATAAAAGTTTTTTGATATAAAACAATCAATTTAACAGTGTTATGTAGATGCTTGTCTACAGCAATACTGTAAATATATACATTTTTCTCAGTATAAATTTCAAATAACTCCAAACATATTAACTGTATATTTGAATTTTTTTTATAAACAGAAAGCTGTCATATGCCTTCATGCCATGTTTAGATATCCTACCTGATTGTTTCCATTTTCACCCCTAGCTCACCCAGCCACTTTCCATGCACTAGTCACTTCCTACTTCTAATTGGTCCTGATGAGACCTGAAGGTAAAGAAGGAAAAGTGACTGGATAAAATAGGGGGAAGTCTGAATACTCACAGTACTCTTCATCCAGATTAACTTTGTTTCCCCAAAGAAGAAGCATTTAGCATGATTCTAAGTAAGTTTCTTGCATTTGTTAAATCTCACTTTATGAATTCGGTGAAAAATTTTAAAATATCACAGATTCTTTTGTTACCATCTTAACTGTACCCCAACTAGGCTGACCAGGAAATGTTTTTTAAAAATTAATGAAACAATGGACACATGATGAGTTACTAATCAGGTGAACCTATGACACAAAATTTCAGAGTCCCTTCATCCCAGACACTGGGATGCTTCATAGAATCAACGATAGCTTCAGAGATCTCACTAACTGAAAGACAGATAAATTCTGTTGTGATTCTGTTTCTCAAATTGATGAATAGACTGTATAATAATTAGTTTTCATATTTAAGTAGCAAAGACCTTACAAGAGGTAACTCCAGGGGGGAAAATAAATTTACTTTAGCTCATGGTTAGATATAATCCATCCTGGTTGGAAGAGATGGCAGTGGGAGTGAACATGTATCTGGTTCTCCTCATCTTCACACAGCTTGGAAGAGGAGGAGGCAGAGATGAGGTGGGTTATATAGCATGCACACTCAGCAAACTTACTTGCCTCAGCTGCCACTAGCTGTGAACTAAGGTAAGAGCCTATAGGGGATGGTTTAAATAATACTGCTGAAGCCTAAATCCTTCAGTTTCTTCAAATTGGAACAATCTCAACTGAAACAGGAAAATTTATTTCTTTGATTTAAAAAAATGTAATACTTCAGTAAACAAAGGTTATCAAAAAAGAACATGCCCACAGATGACTTAGATGGGTGATCCCAATAAATTATGAAAATAAACATGGGTAGTATTGTTTATAGAAAGGAAGCAAAGTTCTATTTTACAGGTTTCTAGTGAGCATCCTAGCTCACAATAACTTGAGAACCTGGACTTAATTTATATGCATAATATGCATCCAGACATCAACTGAGAGACTAGACAGAGGAGATCTTCAGAATAAGAATTATGATTCAGGACCAATTACAGCCAGGCAGGATTCTAAGTTTGGTCACAGAAGGCATTAAAACTAATGAAATCTGGACAGCAAAATGGCTCTGTAAGTAAAGGTACCTGCCACCAAACCTAAAAATCTGAGTTCAATCCCAGGGACTCACAGTCTAGAAGAATAAATTCAACTTCTGCAGTTTTTTCCTCTTTCCTCCATATGCATGACCACATATGTACAAATATATATGCTCACACACAAGTAAAAAATTAAGTAAATGTAAAATTCAGAATTTTTAGAACTAAAAAACCACTGATAAATGAAATAAACTAAATGAAATACACTATACAGAAAAGTAGATGGCATTGCCAGCCTTTCCCTTTACTGAAGTGGCTTTATTCCTAAAATCATAGAACTGGTCAGCAAGCCCATAAATTAATCTTAAACTTGGGGAAAATAAACCCCAAGAAGAAGTAATGATGTATAAATTAATATGTAAAGTTTCTCAAGTCACAGCTAAATACTGTGGAATTTGAAAGATTTGATGTCACACTGGGGTTATGAAATAAGGTGAACAGATTGCACACTCTCTTGAATCAGTGGAAAGCATCTGCCTTCCACCTCCTCTGTTCTTTGCAAGAGATCATCTTCCATGGCAACCACAGATTATACTGGTTTGGGAGCTCTTGAAATCTTGTAAATTAGAAACTTGGAACATAACATAAACATAAAATTTACAACAGCTTTCATTATGAGAGCTGAGCATTACCAAATGACACATGAGACTGAACATTAATATGTCTATCTGTGGTATATATGTTTTCTCTCCCACAGTGTCCTTCATGAATGTTCTGAACACTATCTGTATTTGAAAAGTATAAAAACCTTCTTCAAATTTCTCTGCAGTCTACAGAAAAAGAAACATGGACACCAACCCAACTGCATAAATCTTGACCTACAATCTGTCCTGTCTTCAAGATATGCTGGGGTGATGGGGGTGCAGACTTTGTGGGCATAGCCAAAAAATGTCTGGTTTAACTTTGGGTCCATGCCACTAGATGAAACCCAAGGCCTACCTGCACTGCCTGGATGTCCAGGAAACAGAGGCAGAATAGATCTAGGTTAAAACCATTCATGACTGGCCAAAAAGTAAAATGATGATGAAAAAATGTAATACTTTAGTAAATAAAGAGAACATGCTCACAGATAACTTAGAAACTTAGAACAATGATGATGACAATGATGAACTTGATGATGATAAAATGATTCCCTAATGATATTCTGCTATACTCATGGATCAGTACCTTGTCCAGTCATCATCAGAGAGGCATTTTCCAGCAGCAGATGGAAATGGGTGTGAAGCTTCCTACCCAGATATTAAGCAGAAAGAAAGTCTAAATTGGAGGTCCCCATACGCTTTCCTCCCTTTAGAGCTCTGGGAACCCAGAATTGAAGGAAGAATTGTAGGAGTGAGAAAGGATGAAGGACACCAGGAGCACATTAGACAATGTCAACCAAGTCAACCAAGCAGTGTTCATGTGGACTGACAGACTAAAGCTGCAAGCATAGGGCAGGCATAGGTTTATACCAGGTTCTCTATGTATATGTTATAGGTTGGTGGTTTTGTATGACTCCTAAAAGTGGAAGCAGGAGTATCTATGAGTCTTTTGCCTTCTCTTGGGACTCTTTTTTCCCTTTGGATTACCTTGTCCAGATAGGAGGGATATTGTCTTATTTTGTTGTATCTTATTTTGTAATGTTTGGCTGTTGGCTCTTGGAGACCTGCTCTTTTCTGAAGGGAAGTAGAGGGGAGAACAAGTCTGAGAGGGAAGGGGGTGGGGAGGAGCTGAAAAAAGTGGAGGAAGGAAAACCTGTAGTTAATATGTATTATATTTGAGAATTTATTTTCAATTTTAAAAAAAAATCCATGTCACTACTATCTTTAGCTCTGTATATGGGCATTCTAACTCTGTTTAGTTTCCACATCATCTCAAAAGCATACCATAGTGATATTAAATTTTCCATGAGATCATATATATTGAGTACTCTGTGTAACTTACCAATGATTTGAAGTGAATCCAAGAGTCATGTGACTCAAGTATGATGCCATATGTCTCTAATCCCAGCACTCAGGGGACCCTGAAAAGGGGGGAACAAAAATTAATGCCTGTGGGGCTACAGAAAAAGCCTGTCCATAAAGTTAAGTGTCTCTAAAACACAAAGTGATACAAGTTTTGTTTGAGAATTCATAAGGCATATATAGTGTATTTAGATCAAAACTACCCCCATTCTCTGTCCAACAACGCCTGCACTATTCTCCCCAAAACATTTCTTTAAAACGCCCTGTGTTCTTAAAAAACAAAAACAAACACAGAAAATAAAAAGCATATTAAGTCCTCTTAATTCTGGCAGTATGTGCATGAGCACAGAGCCATCCACTGCACCATGAGCAACTTAGGGACCCACAGCCTTGAATAAAATTAAATGTAGTGATCTCCATTCTCTTCTTTTTCTGACTCTGTCCCATACAAAAAATAAAAACTCTCTCCATTTTATTTTTTCCACCTTTTTCAGAAGTCTTAACACATACTGAATCACACGCCTCTTCCACACTTGCCTATTTTTGATCACTCAGAGAAGCACTTTCCAATGATAATACTATGTCAGACAGGAGAGAATAATTGCTCACCAGCAACAAAAGAGGAAAATACTTTTGTTACATTATTCTTTCCTAAAAATGTACCATATAACCTACACACAATTTGAGCTGATTTTGACTAGACTGTTATGCAAGAAGCCTAGAAACTGACAAGCGAGAACCAATCCTGGGTGAAAGGCAGCTTGAACAGAGACGATGAATCACATAACCTTGCTCAAACAGATCTTAATCTCCAGAATACATTCAAAATTGTTTCTGGATAAAGATGACTCCTCCCTCCCCACAATGCTTGCATCATTGTAATCATAATAATGAGCACAGTTAAAGGTACAAAGATGATCATCTTCAGACAGCTCCTAACAAAGACAGAGAGGGGTGCAAAAGCTTAACGTGTATTCCAGTAAACCTTGAGAAAACTTAGGTAGGCCTCATAAAAGAAGAATAAAAATTGTAGAGAGAAGAAATAGAGACACAAAGGCAGAAAAAAATATGTGATTTGATCTAGGTTTTGTCCCTGATGCACCTAGCAGGCTCTTAGCTACAAAATTGCTTTGTAGGCTATAAATGTGACATCTCTGTGATCAATTCTTACCATGATACATTACTATGAATTTTTTCTTTCATCCATACTAACACTTTTGCTTTACAATCTCTTTTCTCTGAAATTAAAATTGTGGTTTTAGTTTTCTTTTGTTTTTGCACAGACTATAATGTGTGTGTGTGTGTGTGTGTGTGTGTGTGTGTCTGTGTGTGTGTCTGTGTCTGTGTCTGTATCTCTCTGTGTCTGTATCTGTCTGTATTTGTGTTTCTGTCTGTGTCTGTGTGCAGCATTAGTACCAAAGCCCAAGCATTTTTCATGCCTGGCAAATGCTCTGTCATTCAACTATACCCCTAGTACTTACATTTTTAATATAAGGTCTCACTATAAACTCAAGCTGGTCTTGAACTCATGATACTATTACTTTGGCTGAGTGAGTGCTAAGACTGCATGGGTGTGTCTCTACATACTCTGAGGACTATATTTATCCATCATTTTACTTCTAACAAAATTTGTAAATTCCAATCAGAGAATGTTTTGTGTAGGTAAGATTTTGAACTTGCCTTTAACTAGTCTTTAGACATAGGGAATAGCTTTTTCTAAATAACTGTTAGTTTCTAGCCCTAGGGAAGCAGGTGCAGAAAGTATACAGTTAAGAAAAATCATTCTAGTTGAGGAGCAGAAAAAAAGAAATTAATACAAGACAGTGCACACAGTACATGCTAAATATGGATTAAGTATAAAGAACAAAATTAGAGAGTGGAGTAGTAAGAAATTAACAATCATGGGCATATCTACTAAACACAAATTTGAACTGAATGAATTGGAAAAAACAAGTGTTAAAAGAAAAGAGCCTTTAACTATGTATGATGTGCCCTAATTTATTCAACTAAGTTCTTTTTATAGGACTTCATTGTGTCTGTTTTGAGAGTTATAAGCAATGCAATTATTAAAAAAAAAACCTTTACATTAATCACTTTGTCCACCAAATGTCTCTGGAGCTTTAAATCTCTGACAAGTCTCAACTGTCTTGACTGAGGAAGCATACACTGGGAGCCAGTGATGGAGACACAGGATAGACCAAAGATGTTGCTAAGTGAAATTGCAGCACCAACAGTTCTGCCACATAAATGTGAGACCAGCCTAGTGAATTTCCAAAATTATATTAGTAAAACTCCTACTGAGCATTTCACTTACTTTTGTTGTTGTCCTTTATTACCAAATGATGGTACAACATAAATAATATGGAAGTGGCTACTCTCAAGGCCTGTTCCTGTCAGATCCAGGAGAATGCCAACATGCCCTACTATTTATTGATTAGTAAAATAATAGTAGCACAAATATTATGGGAGTAATTAATTGCTTAAGAGAAAACTCATTCACTATACTGTTAAGTCTAGGCAAGAACCAATGTCCAGAAATCCCATAGGCCCTAAGGAGTATCCTTCTAATAGTGTTTAGCTAAATGAACATACTATTAAACTGCCTTTTAAATAAATATTACTATACCCACAGATTACTAAAGCTTATCATCTTATTTGAGAAATGTTTTGAGAATGGTGGTCAATGCCAAAACTCACAATTAGTCTGACTACAGTGGGATGCTCAGCCATAAATGGGACTTTTATATAATAACTCTTCCTCAAGGCTCAGAAACTATCACAGTGTTTTAAACTATTTACAGTGTATTAAAGTATAAGTCTTTCATTTCTTTGGTTATGTTTCTTCTAAGCCTTTTAAAAAAACTATCTGTTAGTATTTTTATTATTAATTTACTTACTTATTTGCTTTATATCTCATTATTATTACCACCTCCTTCAAATGCCCTCTCACATAGATCCTTCCTCAATTCCATTTCTCCTAACTGAGCTGCTTCATTTGGCCTCAGTGGGATAGGATGTGCCTTAAAATCTATTTGAAAGAGATTGCTTACTTAACTTTGTTCTTATTATGTTTGTCTTTGGTATCTATGAAGGCCTTTTTTTTTTAGCTTTTTTTTAATTAGATATTTTCATTTTTTACATGTCATATATCTCCTTCCCTAGTTTCCCTTCTGAAAAAAATAAAAATAAAATAAAATAAGATAATAACAAAAAACAAACAAACCAACAAAAAACCCTGTCCCCTACTCACCAACCCACTCTCTCCCACTTTCTGGCCCTGGCATTCCCCTACAAAGGGGCATAGAACCTTATGAAGGACTTTTATACAACAACTGAAACAATCATTTGCTTTTTGTACTTGAGTCCATTATGTGGTTAATTCATTTATTGATTTATGTATATTTAGCCTTCCCTTCACACCCAGAATAAAGCCAACTTGATAATGGCAAATAGTCTTTTAAATGACATCTTAAAGGTAATGTCAAGCTTAATTCAGAGAATACTAAACAGACAATACAGAGTTTCCCATACAAACAAAATACTATATTGACAATGGCAAGAGAGAAGCAATAGCACATAAAAAGTATATCTATGTACTACCCAGATACCCAAGACAGATAATGGCTCTACAAAAAACTAGATAATTATAGACCAAACTTCCTGATAAGTATACACTCCAGAAATTCTCTTTTTTTTTCAAGGATATTTATTTACATTCCAAATGTACCCCCTTTACAGGTCTCCCCTTTGGAAATTGCTTATCACACCCACCCTTAACTTGCCTCCACCCACCCACCCACTCTAATCCTCCCAGCCTGGCATTCCCTTACACTAGCTCATTGAATACCCTCAGGACTGAGGGCCTCTCCTCCCACAGATACCCAACAAGGCCATCTTCTGCCACACATGGGTCACTCAATGTGTATTCTTTGGTTGGTGGCCCAGTCCCTGGGAGCCCAGGGGGGTTGGACTGTTGACACTGGTGCTCCCTCCATGGGTCTTCAAAACCCCTCAGCTCCTTGAGTCCCTCTCTAACTCCTCCATTGGGGACACCTGAGCCCAGTCCCATGTCTGGCTTTGGGCTTCCCCCTCTGTATGTGTCAGGCTCTGGAAGAGCCTCTCATGAGACAGATATCAGGATTCTATTAACAAGAATTTTCCGGCATCCACAATAGCATCCTGGTTTGGTGGCTGTATATGGGATAGATTACCAGGTAGGGCAGTATCTGGATGGCCTTTCCTTCCATCTCTGCTCCATATTTTTTCTCCATATTTCTTCCTATGAGTATTTTGCTTACTCTTCTAAAAAGCACTAAAGCATACACATTTTGGTCTTCCTTCTTAGGCTTCTTATGGTTTGTGAATTGAATCTTGGGTATTCTGAACTTTTGGGCTAATATCCACTTATCAGTGAGTACATACCATATTTATTCCTTTGTGACTGAGTCACCTCACTCAATGATATTCTCAAGTTCCATCCATTTGCCTGTGAATTTCATGAAGTCATTGTTTTTAATGGCTGAGTTGTACTCCATTGTGTAAATGTATTACATTTTCTGTATCCATTCTTCTGTTGAGGGACATCTAGGTTGCTGTCAGCTTCTGGCTATTATAAATATGGCTGCTATAAATATAGTGGAGTATTTGTACTTATTAGATGTTGGAGAATCTTCTGGGTATATGCCGAGGAGTGGTATAACTGGATCCTCATGTAGTACTATGCCCAATTTTCTAAGGAATAGCCAGAAAGATTTCCATAGCGGTTGTACCAGCAGGCAATCCCACCAGCAATGGAAAAATATTCCTTTTTATCTACATCCTCCTCAGCAATTTTGTTATGGATTGCATTGAATATCTAGATTGTTTTTGATAAGATGGCTATTTTCATTGTGTTAATCCTACCAATCCATGAGCATGGGAGATCTTTCCACATAATCATTTCACTAGATGAAAAAAAAAAAGCATTTGAGAAAATTCAATATACCTTCATGTTAAAAGTCTTGGAAAGACCAGGATTTCAAGGCCCATACCTAAACATTGTAAAAGCAATATACAGCAAACCAGCAGCCAACATCAAACTAAATGGAGAGAAACTTGAAGCAATCCTACTAAAATCAGGGACTGGACAAGGCTGCCCTTTCTCTGTCTATCTATTAAATATAGTACTTGAAGTTCTAGCTAGAGCAATTATATAACAAAAGGAGGTCAAACGGATACAAACTGGAAAGGAAGAGGTTAAAATATCACTATTTGCAGATGACATGATATGATAGTATACTTAAGTGACCCCAAAAACTCCACCAGAGAACTACAGCTGATAAACCACTTCAGCAATATGGCCGATATAAAATTATCTCAAGCAAATCAGTAGCCTTCCTATACTCAATGAATAAACAGGCTGAGAAAGAAATTAGGGGAGCAACACCCTTCATAATAGTCACAAAAAATATAAAGTGCCTAAGTGTGACTCTAAACAAACAAGTGAAAGATCTGTATGACAAGAACTTTAAGTCTCTGAAGAAAGAAATTGAAGACCTCAGAAGATAGAAAGATCTCCCATGCTCATGGATTTTAATGGCCATCTTACTGAAAGAAATATACAGATTCCATGGAATTCCCATCAAAATTCCAACTCAATTCTTGATAGAGTTAAAAAGAGCACTCCAGAAATTCTCAATTAAATATTTGTAAACTGAATAGCAAATAATCTTAAGGAGAAATTCATTCCAGAAAATTTTTGGCCAAACTAACCAAATGAAAAAGAGAGAATATCAAAATTTATAAATTAGATATTAAAGAGTGATACATTACCATAGCTATTAAAAATTCAGACATACCTTAAAAAACATCTATTTTAATAAACCAGGAAGAACAACCCACAAACCACAAGAAACTTAAGAAGGAAGACCAAAAGGTGGACATTTCATTCCTTCTTCAAAAGGGGAACCAAATACCCACGGAAGGAGTTGCAGAGATTAACTATGGAGCAGAGACTGAAGGAAGGTCAAGCCAGCCTAAATATAGCTATCTTCTGAGAGGCTCTGACAATACCTGACTAATACAGATGTAGAGGCTCACAGTCATTCATTGAACTGAGTACACGGTCCCCAATGAAGGAGTTAGAGAAAGGATCTATGGAGCTGATGCAGTCCCTTAGGATGAACAACGATATGAACTAACTAGTACCCTCAGAGCGCTCAGAGACCCAACCACCAATCAAAGAGTACACCAGGGACTATACATGGTGGGACTGAATGTTTTCGCAGCATGTGTATAGTAGAGGATTGCAAATTAGATCATCAATAGGAGGAGAGGACCTCAGCCTTGTGAGGGTTTTGTGCCCCAGTGTGGGGGAGTGCCAGGACCAATAAGTGGGAGAGGGTGGGGTGGCAGGCATGGGGAGTGGGGAGGCAACAGGGGTTTGTTCTTGTTGTTTTTGTTTGTTTGTTTGTTT
>JADRCD010232928.1:0-19361 GCA_019843815.1 Montemys delectorum
GAGAATCAAAGATGAATACCCTTGGTTCTAGATGCAAGAACTGGAGATGTAAAGTGTCTTTCTCTCTTTCCAAGAATGTGCCTGAGAATACTACCACATCCTACACTATCCTTCCTTTTTTTGCCTTCTCACACCTTCTTCCTGTCTTTCCTGTTGTCCCTAGAATGACATTTATGTTTCTTCTGTTAGACAGGAAACCACAGACACCTGATCTTCCCCTCCTAACTTTGCCCATCCACCTTCCCTATGTGGCACATAGGATCCAACCCAACCTGAATCTGTTCACTCTAAAGCAAGATCTCAGAGATGTTTTATGCGGTTACCTCTTCCAAGAGTATTGCTCAGATCCTGACACAGTTGTCCTCTCCCAAGGCTTCCACTCAGATCCTCTCCAAAAAGTCTTCCTGTAGGTCTGCACATAGTTGATCTAGGTTCCCATAGCGTGCCTTATATAGCAGTCTCAGATATTTTGTTCATCTATTTTCTTGTTTGTAGTTGGAATTTAAGCTCTTATTCGTCTCAAGATTCAGTGCTCAGATAGAACTTGATACGCAAAGAGTAATAAATATTTCCTTTTGTAACCTCCTAGCTGACACACCCTACATCCAGCCCCCTGTTTTCATAACCCTCTGAGCATATGTCCAGGCTATGTTAATAGCCTACTCAACACCCTTTTATACAGTGCCTTGAATTCTCCTGAAATGTATCCTGCCATTTCTCTACTGTATTGAACCAGTCTCAAGTCCACAGCATCACCATCACAAAATGCTACATTCCACTGTCTCCTTTCTTTCCAGCCTTTGGAAATTCCGTGATTTTTTTTTTCTTTGCAGTTCTTACTGAAGTTTACACCAAAGATTTATCTTTCTTGTACTTTATGATGAACCTACTAAATTTTCTCATCTGCTCATGAGCTAAATGACTTTCTTATAACTAAGCATTTCAGTGGACTCTCCAAGCTTTTTAAGAAAGCTCTTTCATTACATGACTGAACGTCAAACTTACCTTCACAATGCACTTGGAGTTCCAAGACCATTGTAATGAGTTTTATGCTGACAACACTTTTTCCTCTGTCTTGTCCCAGGGCTGCGAGCACAGCTAGATTCAGTTCTGCTTGGCAGATATTTAATTCACATCTAGTGCCTAATGTGGCTTTCTTTTTCTTCAAAACAATTCTTCTTTTCATTGAAACTATTACCATATCTCACTAGCCCTGTGCTCCAGACAGAGCTCACCTCATCTCCTTTTCACAGAACAAAAGCAATGTTATGAGCATCCATCAGACAGACTCTCCAAGTTCACTGTCCTTTAGCTATAAAGTAAACCAAAGAATTTTCTTCTATACCACGCCAGTGGACAAGACACATATTTTGTTTATTTTCAATTCCTATTACATTTCCAATAGAGTTTTATAATTTATCGACTTACTAAATGAAGCAGTCAATGAGTAATTAAAGGCATAGTAGCAGAAACTTAATAGGATGTTAGAATATTACAAAGACTCATAAAGATCTGCTGTGGCTATAGTTAAGAAGAGAACAAAGCTAAATACTAAATCCTTTTTGACATTGTACGATTAGTAAGAGCACTTAGCTCACTGTCGCACTTAATCATTTGTGACTGCATGAGACATAGTTTTCTAATCTTGACTCTGCTACTGTCTATCATTGGCTCGCTAGACTTCAGTAATTTCATCTGAAAATGAGGGCTCTGATGGTCTCTAATTTCTCTAGCTCTAAAAATGTGATTCTTTTCTTCCCTTGTCACTAGCAAATTAAAAGCTAAAACTGAGGATTTTGTTATAGAACATGTGAACCCAGTGATGAAACAAAATCCCTACAGACGGAGATTCTGTGAAGGAAGATCGTAGCAAGGCTACACTGCAGGCAACACTGAGTATTTGATAGCATTATATCTGGGCCCAATAATCATGAGAAACATGGCAACTAGAGGTCTGGACTCGTTCTTTGTACTTGTTTTAACATTTGTTTTACTTCAAGGTCATCAATAGAAAGATGGACTTAGACAAGGACATGTATTAAGAAGTTCATATGATTCCTATGAAAGATGGTACTTTCATGTTTGAATCGAAGGAAAAACACCAAATGGGTTGTTCCACAGTGGCATGCCATTTCCTTAAGTAGTGCCAATGGTTTTGTGAATACAAGGAAGATGCTGAATTTTCCAATAATTTACAGTGAACTGAATAACAGTATGAATTATTTATTTTGGGTGTGAAAGCCCTTAATTCACTATAGTTAATCACTTTTTAATTGCGGCTAAGAAACAAGAAGACAAGAGCCGAGGAGGGGGAAAGTCACTGTCTTCTAATTTTCTGAAAGTATTAATTGATGTTCCCACCCACCACAGACTGAAAATTTGATTTTAATTATTACTTGTACAACTTGTTGCATTTCTTCCTGTCACTTTTTCTACAGCGATGCTTCATGTTAAGCCCTAGAGCACAGAGTGTTTCATATGCTATTACTGCAGAACTCTGACATTAGCAGAAGGGGACAAATAAACAGCTCTACTTCTTCCTTGTGGTTGTTGTGAATTCTAAAGTTCATGGTGAACTTAATGACACAGTAGACAGGAAGCTATTTTTTGACAAATTATTATTTTCAATGTTTATATGCTATGCTATAGTCTTGAATCAAAACACAACTCAATAAACCATCTCTACAGTGCAGTGAAGAACAGGATTGAGAGGTAGGAAGCCACAGGATCTGTGGACTCAGAATATTTTACAAAATCAAGATGGGATGTTCTGTGTCTATGTGGGACAGCCTGTTGTAGAGGGGTATAATCCTCCTTTGGACATATAGAAAGGAGTCCTAAGCTCTGCCTCTCCTCAAGGAAAGTAAAACAAGAAGGAATCAGTTTGTCCCCACAGGGAAGACAGATGTGTCAGTATCATATAGACATCAGACAAAAATGGTTATTTACTTGCCATTTGTCAACTGCTCTGCACTATACCTGTTTACTAACAATGATTGTTTAAAAGCAGAGGTGGGGAAATGAGTCCCATCACAGGGGAAAGACAGTTACACATCCTATCAATGACCTTTGGAATGATTTTAGACTGATTTTCTATTGTCATCATTCAGCTCATAATGGCTTAGTGTACATAGAGTTTCCAATGCTTTGCAAATGGCAGAGCTACTTTCTGTGATATGGAAATGGCCAGACTTAGACAAGTATGAAGCAGGTAACTCCATATACTTACAAAGTGCACTTTATTAACTATCACATGGATTGATTGGAGCTCTCATCAATTATGAAGGACTAAAAGCAGTTAAAAAAAGAAAAGAAAGGAAAAAAGAAAAAGAAAAAAGAAAAACAGCAATGCAAGCACTCTTCAAGGAGACAAAGCAATTCTTTCTAGTTTTAACTTCTAACACCACAAAAAGTGATGGAGCATGCGTTCACCTTTTGTTCACCTGCATAAACATTTGTCTCATTACACTGAGGTAGTGAGCCATGTATTTCAAAACACCTATAAAATTACCCAACCCCACTTTTTTCATCCCCATGTGATATGAAACACAATGTAAAAACCAAAACAATTTTCAGTTTCTTTCTTCCCTAACAAGCAAGAAAACCTATTTTCATACCTGAGTATTCTATTGTAATGTGTGTAATTTTGTAGTCCCACTGGAAAGAATATTTTCCTCTTTGTACAAAGACATAACAGATGCAATTAGAGGATATTATATTGTCACATGCATCAAAGGAACAGACTTAGTATTAAATCTTCCACATGACACTTAGACACTACTGCAGCCAAAAGGGAAATGGCATTCCTCAGGACCCCTTTCACCTTTCAAACCCAGGGACCTCCTTTTATCTATGAGAATAGTTTAGCAAAACTTGAGGGCACACTGAGCCATAAGTTGTCAGGGGAACTGAGTGAAGGCCAGCCACTCCTGTCTCTGTAAGTACTTGGTGAAGTGCAGGTTCCTTAAGTGTTGTTGATCCTCCAGATACTGTGGGTATAGGAGGAGCAGGTTTGATTGATGAGACAGTCCATTTAAGACTGCAGACAATGATAGGTGATGGTGCAGAATAACAATGACTCAAGAATAGCTCATCTACAATCACTTGCAAATCTTGATTATAGCCAGGACTCCTCCTACGAATGACTCAGATTCGGAGATAGCATAGCGCATATTTCATCAGCAACTCAGTGCATCCTCTGTAGGGTCATCAACTGCCAATCTTCATTGTATTAATATTCTAGATCCTATGTCCATTCACATGAAAAAATAATGAAACTTCAAAACAATGTAATCACATTACAATACAACAGAAGCTACCTGCCTAGACAGTCCTGTGCTTCGGATAATACCCATGTCATTCAACAAGACATGCTTTTATGCTCCATTAGATATTTTAAAAAGAAGAAACAAAAGCCAAGAGAAAGCATAATGGCTATAGAACTATTCTGAGGAATGGTTCTCAAGTCCCCAAATATATAATTCCTGTCTAGAATTTTTCTCCTCTAAAAAAGAAAGAGAAACTGATTTGAAAATGTTTTTCCTCACTCTGAATCAAATTATAAACCCAACATATTTTAAACTTATTAAGCACCTATTATAAGTCAAATATTTTAAATATATTGTTCACTTATGTAGTAACAAATTATCTATTGACTGCCAGACACTGTTCAGATTCCTAGTAATATAACAGTCAACAAAGACATGAGATTCTTTCTCTCACGGAACTTCCCTTGTATTTGTGGGAGTTCACTAATGAGCATAGAAATAAGTAGCTAAAGACAAACGCACAATTTGGTACATGTTATAATGGGAATCAACTGAATAGTTGAAGTGAGTTGAATAGCTTTGATATATAAAACAAGCTATTAGGTATTTTTAGAACACAGAGATGAATACTTAACCCTTGCCCTCCAGAAGATGGCAGAAGTATAGCAAAGCAAAAATTATCTGCCATTTTGCACTAAGGTATTATGCATATGGTTAATCATAAAGTTTTATCTAAAAATCTCAGTGGTTCCTAGTGTACGCTGTATATGTAGTATTTGTCTAGCATGTGGTCACTAGGTAGGAAATTATTTCTATAGATTCAGTGAATGAATGTAGAGAACATGAACTTGAGCTATGGTGGCAGTGGTAGGGGGATAGGGGTGTTCTGTGCTCAATGAACAGGTAAGAGGCCTGTAAGTCGAAGATAAATGCAAGAAGGAAGAAAGCAGATTATAATGAGGAGAAAGGACAATTACTTATCTTGGAGTGAATGACAAATAGTATGTATAACTGAAGATAACTGTGTTATCGCTTTATTCGCCCTTCTTACCTGCAGGTGCTTCAATTTTCTGTGTTAAATATGAGATGTTTCCTTAGTTTAAAGGACAGAGAGGTGAGGTAGAAGTCTTGAAGAAAATGCCAAGGACACCAATTGTCTGAGGGGAATATGGATGAGAACAAATAAAACCCAAAACTTGAAAGCAATTGCAAGCTTCACCTACTGTGAATGTATGAGGCCTTTTAAAGGTCTATTTGACTAATTGATCCCCACGAATCCCAAGCAGCCAGTAAGGTTAAAAAGAACACAACAGTGGACTGATAAAGGAAAGAAACAGTAGAAGAACTGGCATTCCAGGCCATTGAAAACATTGATGACTATATGACTGAGGTGGTGGAGGTAGGTAGAGAAATGAAGGAAGACAAGAGATGGCTGATGATCTGGATGGCAGTGGAACCAGTTAAAGAGACCTCCCCTCTCAATAGCTAACGTATTTGGAGTGAGGACATGATGAACAAAAGCTAAGGTTAGACAGTAGGCTATTTGGTTGAAGGGTTCTGATTTGGTATAGATCTGATTTCTGGATGATGAAGAGGATTGCAATGGGAAATCTGTACAGCTTGAGAACAAACCCTTCAGAGTATAGCAAGTGAAGTTGAAGATATCATGTTGCAATGAGCTATCAAAATGAGACAATGAAGTCATTTGCGATTATGTACAAGATAGAAGTAATTTTTGTGACTTTGGGGGAATAAAACATTCTTGCAAAGATAGCTGGAAAAAGATAGGAAAATTAGTGAACTAGTTGACTCTGAGTTGAGGATAGTTGCATTATTCATGACTACCGGTGATTTAGACTGTGTCATGCCTTTGAATGCAGGGGACAGCTGTAACTTGCTTTCTGACAACAGAATATATAAAAGTGATAGCATATTATCCACCTTATTGTATTAGGTGGAATAGACTAGGGATGCTAAACACATACTTAAGTTAACCAGTTAATTTAAATGGGGACTTATATGTTGCTCCAATTTGTCAGGTGAGCTCTAGACCTAGTTGTCTACTCAGAGATGCTACTCAGTCTTCTGTCTATATGAAAACACTTGAGAAGAGCCATTAAACTGAGAGTTAATAGCTTGGGGTTATGGTTCCAGAGGCCTCAGTCTATAGTGGAAGATTGAGTGTAGTAGAGCAGAACATTTAACATCATGAAAGCCAAGATGTAAAAATGGCTCTTCTCACAAGAGTTCTTATTCTCCTTTATTCCACTTGTACCCTGAATCTATAGAATGGTGCTACCCACATTCAGAATAAGATTTCCCTCCTTTTTTAATCTGCTCCAGCAATGATCCTGCAGGCATACCCAGGGATGTCCTCTAGTAATTATCTCTAAGGCACAGTACAATCTATTCAAGTTGACAAGGTTGGCTGCCAGAAAAGAAGTCAGAAAATGGTCTCCAGTTGACCTATAAGAACCCAAGAGCCATGTTTTGAGTTATTCATTGAGCAGAGGAGCTTTAAGAACCTCAGGCTTTCCCTCTGCAATAACAAAAAAATGAATTCTGCCAACCACTACATGGCACTGGAAAAGTATCCCAAACTACCATGAGATACCCTCTCCAACTGATGCCTTGATCGCAGCCTTGTGCAATCCTGAACAGGGACCCAACTAAGTTGGGTCCAGGCTGAGGACCTGTGGAAACTGTGGGATAAAAAGTGTGAACAGCTGTTCCACAATAGGTAACCAACAAACTTCAATAAGTATACCACCACCTTAGGTTAGGAGAATAAAATGTAAATCTTGCATGGATTTGTACTTAGGAAGTTTTCCAGTTTTTCTCATTCTGCTTTGAACTTCTATTCATGGAAAAAATATAAGAGGGTTTCTAAATTAGGACTGTGGATTAAAGCAAGAACAGCAGGCTGTGAGGTAAATGGATATGGAACAATGGGAAAGAACTCAGTTTAACTCTCTTTACACCTACTTTCCTTATTCAACCTGTCTGTGTGGAGTGGAACAAAGGAAGCAGGTGCATCCAGCCAGAAGGCCTGATCTACTGATAATCAACACCTTGCAAAGGAGGCTGGGCTAGAAGGATGGAGAGAGAGAGAGAGAGAGAGAGAGAGAGAGAGAGAGAGAGAGAGAGAGAGAGAGAGAGAGGAGCTTGAGGAAGCAGAGTGGGAAGGGAAATGAACCTGAGAGAATTGTAAATGGTAACTAGAGGAAAAGAAATAGCTCTCTGGTCACTTTGGTGACACACATGAAATCATTGGCAATTGGCCTGCATAAAATATTGTCTCTTGCCATAGGAGAATGTTTCCAGCCAGCTACCAATGACAGTGCAGGATACTTTGATCTTGAATTCTGCTCCTGAAGGGAACATTCAAGACATTCCAAGACACTAAATATGTTTGTGTAAATGTATCATCTCTTTAATTTCATCATATCTATTGGATTTATCAAAAATGAACAAGAACAAAAAATGGAATGGGCATGAAACATAAAGAATAAAATAAAACAAAAAGCTAACCTATTATTATTTGTATCCCTTCCACTTAGGTAAAATGCATTTTTCTCTTCTCTTCTAAAAGTTAACATCAGAGCCATAATTCAAAACTTTATGAAATTCCTGAGTGAGGCTACATTATGAGTAGTACTTTGGGACATAGTTAAAGATTAGTTAAACACACTGTAGAGCATTTTAAAGTATGCAGTGATTCAGTAATCCACAGGAATACAGTGGAGCTTTGGATTTATTATTTATACTTGAGCTCCTGAAATAAAGGGATTTTCAGTTCTAGATATCGTCTCTTTTCTGCTGGGGCCCATAGTTATGAGAGGAGGGAAGGTGGAGCTGACTACCAATTCAAGGTGGGGAAAATGTCTTTATTAAGTTCCACATGCCCAGGTGACCAACTCAGTAAAGCAGGAATCCAGCCAGGTATAATGTTTTATCACTATATGTGATTTGAGAGTGATTCTTACATTTAAAATGCAGGATAAAAATGCAATCAATATATCAATTTAATAAATATTCATACACACAAAAATATACATTTCCATACATAGTCTGAAACTTTCATTCAATGTGATCTTGACATACTCTTCACTGGAAGATCAGTTGTTCATTTACACTTTACTTTCTCCACATATAAAAATTGCTTGGCTAATTATATAACATAATGGTTTTATCAAAAGATCATTACATAAGATAAGGACTCATGTTAGGTAAGCCGAATTATTTCAATATTTCAATATGACTTTAGAATTCTTTGTTACTAAAAGGAAAATGACTTGTCAATAACTCTACAGCTCCTCCCATCTTTGTAAAAAAAAAAAATCAATCACTTTAGACTTTTCTGGCAACTCTTATTTTCCGTACCCTTTAATTATCTCCTTCCTATTTGGACTCCATCCAATTTTCAGCATTCCTTTCAACCGGCTGAGTTAAAATTGGTGTGATGTGCTGTGAAGGTCTTGGCCAGTTTTGAATAGCAGCTATGCTTTTGTGTCTTATTAAAACCGGAGTCATTCACAGCGAGTCCTTTCAAGCCCAAGAGTAGCTCAAGTGCAGCTGGCTTGAGCTCTTTTGAAAAGCAGAGACTTGAGGACTCTGCTTGACGACCAGAAGACACTGCTAAAGCACTCTAGAACCTCATTAGTTCTCTAGACATTTCTGACAGTGTTAGCTCCTAGGAAAAGCACTTTAAGCAGAGTGTTTATTTATAGGTTCTCCTTCAATAATGTGACATGAGGCTCCCAAATGCTGCTCCAATCACCACATGATAAACTATGAGTAAGATGATCCTATGGTACTTCTGATTCTGATATTGACTCTGAAGAATCACCAAAGACACGTACATCTGCTTCCTCCAAACTGTAGATAAATCAAATAATGGATATTTGACTTTGAAGATTTTAGAACTGATCTATAGTGTGGTTTTTGGTCCTGGTAGATACGGTCATCATCTGGAATTTTCTCAAGCAAGGTAATTAAGCTGCACAGAAGTATAGCAATCCCAGCCTAAGGGGAGACAGGATCCCAATTACAGAGGGTTTTGCATTCATTTTTCCTCAACTCTAATGGTCTTCTGCATGTATTACATATTGTCACGGTTAAAAACAAAACATAGCACAAGTTGTTTACATTCCTTTAAGATTCCATTGTCAGACAGTAGAATTGAAACAAGTCCTTGATTTAAATATTGCACAAGTATTAAAGGTTTTCAGAGCGTGATTACTGATGGGATTTGTATCAGAGCCATTTTCCCCAAACAAGTTCTCAGCTGCAGGCCACTTAAGTGCAGTTAATTCATTAGAACAAGAACTTGAGTTAAATACATTAGCAGTGAACTGCTCATCTGTAATAAGCCTGACACTCGCTGGTTATTTCTTGCTTACTTATTATTCAACATATACTCCAGAGTCCTGGCTACAGGAAGGAGAAACAAAGAGAAAGGCAGTTCATCTTTCAGTGTCTGGACTAGAGAATATTCTTCCCTCGCACTGGCATGAGTTAAGTATCTCACTGTTGATGACTTAAAAGCATGGTTACAACACATTGACTGACCATATTTGAATACTACCAGCTCCCTCAGAGAAAACTGGAGACCTAGAGGAAGGAACCTCAGTTTAAAAAAAAAAAATGCTTCTACCAGACTACAGGTATGCAAAACCTGTAGAGTATTTTTACACCTGATGGTTGATATGGGTGGTTTCATCCCACAACACTGGTAGAGTGATACTCCTAGGAAAATGGTCCTGAGTTGTATATGAAAGCAGGATGAGAGAGCTATGAAGAGGAAACCAGTAAGCAGCACTTCTCCATGGCCTCTGCCTCAGTTCCTGCCTCCAGGTTCCTGCCTTGGCTTCTGTCAGAGGAGTGTAAATGTTTTCTTCCCACATTGCTTTTGGTCAGTGCTTTATTTACTTCTCAATCTTAGAGGTCAATAGCAGGGACTGCTGTACACTGCCTACTCTGCGCTTCCCAGTTGTGCATTGGAAAATACTGTCTTAGTGGATGCTTCTTCAGAGACAGATAAAGATGTGTTTGAATCTCAGTTCTAAAAATTACTAGTTATATGACCTTGGGCCAGCACAAGATCATTCGGGGATTACCTTTCTTTGTGTTTTAAATGTGGATCATACTTCTTAAAAGAAGTATTGGTTAGCTTGGTGAATGAAAGCGTTAAGTCCCTTTGGATAATCTCTGGTGACAACATTATTTCCTCCAATAACTAGCATGAGTGTTTCTGTGGATGATCTCTAACTTATGACAGTTCAACTTAATGGTTGTCTTCCTAGACTATGGGATGAGACTGATATGCACTAGAGAGATGAATTCTGGTTTCCTTCACACTAGTAATACATAGTGTAATGCTCTAATACACATTACCCATCTGTGGCTAGGAAATGTGTTTCAAGCATCTTACAGCAGGCAAGCTGAATTAAAATGTTAGTGAGGTAGGTAGAAATAATACCATTTTAGCAATGACATTTTTCACTGTACAATGGGTGCATAAGAGCACAATCCTATCACAAATTGAAGACTATCTATATTAGGACTTGGTGGTAGAGAATGTTGCCCAAACAGAGGTCAGATACTTTAGATTGTGAGGGAGCATACAGGAGAGCAATTAGACATAATGAGGTCTGTGGCTGGTCTCCAATAAGAACCAAGATTCCTGTGCTTGGATGATTCTTCTGGGAACAGCCAAATGCCAAGGTCATAGGAAATGACAAAATGTGACAAGAGGGGGAAGTGGGTCTCATGAGTGATTCCAGGAAGGGTTGTGAGGTACTGAGCAGCCCTGATCCCACACAGTTCTGGTTTTTATCAAAGTTGCCATGGGCTCGGCTGTGTGTTGGTTTGTTGTTGTTTTGTTTTGTTTTGTTTGTTTGTTTTGTTTTGTTTAATAACTTTTTATTTTCTCGTAAATCTATGCCTTTTTTCCATCTCAGAATGGATTGGTGAAATTTTTAGGCCTGCCTTAGAATGTCTGCATCCATGTATAAGCCATCAACATGGATGTAGAATGAGCCCCATACAACTCTTCGCCAATCTTTTTATAGTTGACTTTAGTCCTTAGTATAGCTACTGGTGGATAGAGTATACAAGTCAAAAGGGCTTAAACTTCAGCATCTGTGGAAAATCACATTAGATTGTTTCACTTGGGAAAATGAAAGTGTCATTAGTTTGCTCCTACTGCTTATAGAGTATATTAAAGATATTGATGAACCTCTGAGTGCCTATGAGACTGCTGGTCTCTTCAGTGTAGTTTATATTAAGCAGGAACATTTTATATCATTATAAATAATTTTATTACAATGCTAAACATCTATGTCATAAACAAATCATTGAATATGGTATTTTATATCACAACATTTATTAAGTTCAAAAGTTTAAGATTCTGCCCTCACCAATGTGGTTGCATTGTATGTGTAGTACAATGTGTGGATCAGATAGACTGCTAAGAAGACCTAGTGTGTAAGCACCTAATCTCTGGTGGTGGACAATCAGGGTAGACAGGAGCCCAGATGTCTCAGGGTCTGTTATCTCATACCATCTGTCGGATTTGCCCTTGAGGTCCAGTGTTATCATCCTACAAATATGTTGAAACCATAAAGCCAGGAAATAAGAGTGAAAGTCTTAGCGACCTGCTGAAATTAAATCTATAAACATTTTCTGTAAAAATTGGGGAACAAAACTCAAAGTTCTCTTGTGGTTTATACACACACACACACACACACACACACACACACACACACAGAGAGAGAGAGAGAGAGAGAGAGAGAGAGAGAGAGAGAGAGAGAGGGAGACAGAGAGACAGAGAGACAGAGAGACAGAGACAGACAGAGACAAAGAGAGGTGAGTGTGTGTGTGTATGTATGTGTGTGTGTGTGTGTGTGTGTGTGTATGTATGTGTGTGTGTGTGTCCCCTAGTCATGGAAGGGAATATGCATGTTGCCTAAACAATACTTAAATAATGGCAATATGAATTGACATACCAAGAGGGACAGAGGAAATTCTACAAGTCCCACAAGGTTGAAAGACTACAAGTCATTGGCTGCTAAGAGATGAATCATAAATCCTGCAATAAGTATTTGTCAGCTTGGTGAGCAAAAACCTCAAGTGTAGATCTATTCTTTTTGCAGGGGCTGGGAGGGTAGCCTAATGATCAACCACCCTTGGTGAAAAGGAAATGTTTTTTTTCCCCCCCGCAGGCTCAGCTGAGGGCTGGCATATCATTAAAGAATGATATACCATAATGGCATGTGGGGGTGGTAGCAGTGGGGAAGACCTCCTTCCTGGAACCAAAAGATAAGAAGGAAATGGAAGCACAGAGATAGTTGTGCCCTTGTACTTGCACATATACTACTACTAACTACAACAGAGTAGAACAGGCCAGGAAATTGGAGGCAGGAGCTGATGCAGAGGCCATGGAGGGGTGCTGCTTCCTGGCTTGCTCAGCTTTCTTTCTTATAGAACTCGGTACTACCAGCTCATGGATGGCATTACCCACAATGGTCCTGCCCAGCTTGATCACTAATTGAGAAAATGGATCTCTTGGAAATATTTCCTCAGGAGTGGCTCCTTTCTCTGTTATAAATCCAGCTTGACACACAAAACCAGCCAGTACACTAAATTGCCTTAAACTGTCTCACTGATAGCATTAAATTATCTTTTCTGCATTTTGCCTCCATAGCTTTTACAACATCACCTAACAAACTATTCATTCCTATTTATTTCAATAGGACACAAATTTCAAATATTTTTCATTGTCATACATATTCCTGCATTGTGGCTATCCAGCACCACCTCTAACACACATCAGTAATCCAATGAATGGCCTTTCACTTCTTTTCCTTGGCTTTTTGAAATGTTCCCTTCTCTCTCTCAGACTATGTGACTCTTGCACTAACTGATTTACCTTCACTAATGATGACTTGCTTGGGTACTAAGTCAGTCACTCATTGGTTATAACAATGCAGCATTCATTTCCTATGTGACCCTCAGGTTAGAATTGTCAAAGTATGTTTCCATGGGACAAAAGTAAATTATATATATATATATATATATATGCATATATATGTATATATATTTGCATACGCACACTTAAGACATTTGGAATCAATTTTACATCACTGAAAAAAAGAATTATTAGCCATCACTCATAAATTGTTTTATCTTTCTTATCATGTATAGCCAGTTTTTCTACACTACCTTATGTGATTATGTTTACATATGTAATCATTATCTATTAATAGACATTATCTTTATGTATAGATACAACTACTAACTGATACATAAACATTTTCCTATTGAACATTTTAAGAACAGACTTCCTACTCAGGAGATTCTTTTCAGCACATCAGCCTTAAGTTGATCCTCCTTACTTTGAGTTTTCTCCTCACTCCTGGTTCTAGCATGGTAATCTTGTTATGCCTGGCTCTGCATTCCATCATTCCATCATTTTCCATCTCCTTCATGTTCCCATCTCTTACTTTTTCAAGTGATATTTCTGAACCCATGTCCACTTTCTCTTCTCTGAACTATTTTTTGACCCTCTGCACTTCCACAACATTCAGTTCATACATTCTTAATTCATGACCAACCATTAACCAGTGGAAATAAACTTCTTAGCCTCACGCTCAGATGGAAGATTCCCCTTTAGAGAAACACAATGTTTTTGTAAAGGGTATATGATTGCTTTTGATTTGTACAGTAATAAGTTCCAGGAAGAAACAGCTGAGATACATAAGGAACTCTGTTCTGATGCTCACACAGTTATTATATTCTCTTTAGAAAATGAAATCCACTTTTCCACATGGGATGGAAATCCTAAGATTTTAAATAATTTTAAAAAGCTCCACTGAGACTTACCAACTTACCGTGATACTCTGAATCATTTCAGAGCATGAAAGGCATTCTAAAACACTGAAATTTCTATGCTCTGCAAGCATCTCTCAAAACATTTGCCAATTAGTTAATTTCTTAGCTTCCTTCTCATAATCCTGAAGGCAAAAGAAAAAATGCCTTTATCCTCAAGCTGTGTAAGCCAATATCAAAATCAGTCATGTCAGCTGAATATGACTGCAAGAACAGTTCTAAATATTCTGATATTTTGAAATGTTTGTGATTTCATCAAGTTATTATACAAAGAAGTATGTACATAGATTCAGTATTTATGCAAATTTAACTTAATCCTCTCTATTTTTTTCTGACTTAATCGCCTTATCATATTGTGACTCATATTTTGCTTAAGGGTGACATATACTGTAGCTGCCTCAACTAGTTTGCCTATGTCACTCTCCTCTCACTTTTGTAACATCATTTATATCTTTGTGGTTCAAATCCATATCTTCTGTTGTTACAGAAATACTTGTACACACAAAGGCTAAAAACACTGAGTCAGAAATATCAATGTTCACAACAATAAGTGTCTTCATAAAATAAAGAAAATTAGTATTTAAGTATAGCAGAATATTTCCCCAAGTATACTCCCATTAAATTAACACTGCCATCATATGGCATCCAAATCTAATTAAGAGTAATTTGTAAGTAAACTCAAATAGATCTTGCTCTGAGATTTCTTCTCCCCAAAGAAAATGTTACTTACATGATTCTTGTGTAGTCCTACTTTTGGTGGTTACTTTATTAGGGTCCGGTAGGCTTAGATTTTTTTTTAAATCAACTTTAATAAGGGTTCTCAAATGCTTGGAGCCCCCTTTCTATCCCATTGTCCAGAGGTAGGGGAGAAAAGATGGTAAATAGGACAGCGGGGTGTGGACCTGTTTAGAAGTAAGGGCAATTTTAATCTCCGATGGCAGGATACTAACAGTCCAGTTCAAAAAGTGTGACCAAACACAGATCAACAGTGGTGGTGCAATCCAGCAAAAACAGCCAGGCCGCCACCAAATCGATAAGAGTCAGCAGGAGCTACCAGAACCAGCGAGAAAGCCAGGAGACGTTCTTAAGGAAGTAAAGGTCAGCGAAGATGCAAGACCAATGAAATGTTGCATGGGTAGCTATACAAGTGCCCAGTCACTGTCTGTTGGATTCTGCTTCTCCTCTCTACAAACATCATGTGTCCTCTCACGAGTCTGCTTCAGCCAAACACGTGCTAAATCCAGAAATTTCCACCTCCAGGTCTATTACCTACCACCGTTCGTTCTAACCCTTATCCCACCTCAATCCCTTTGAGCCACCCCCAGTTCTAGATAGGCAAGAAATAGGTTAGAGGGGAAAGGGGACATAGAACTCTCTAGACTACTTCCTCCTGATTAGAGGTGTCATGGCCTTGGGAAAACTCCAATCTCTGTAGTCAGGATCTCTCCAACCAGCAAAAACAAAAAACAAAAACAAAAAAACCAAAACACAATTCACCAATAGCAAAAGCAGCAGCAGCTGGTAGGGAGGCAGTGGACAGGATACAGGAGCAGGAGCCCTTGCAGGCTCTCTCACGGTGCTCACATTTGTACTGTCTCCAAAGGACTTAGGATGAAACTATCTGCAGATGTCAAATTCATGCCCCCCCAAAGCATCAGAAAATAATTGTTAATAGCTTTGGACAATATGAGACAGCCCCATATCCCACACCTGGGATTAAAACCAAAGCATATACATATAATTGGATTTTTAAAGAAACTAAAAGTCTCAATACAATTCTTTATTTAAAAATCTTGTTTAGTTTTCTACTTTAAACATTTTCTCTAATATATGTACACTACAGAGATATCACTCACATAAGCCATACTAACTTTTCCCCTCAATTTCAGTACTGCCTCACAGAGAAAAGTGAATTTGCAGCTTTGCTCTTGGTTTTTATTGGCTCTGTTAGTTAAACATCATTTTATGGCAGTGGTTCTCAACCTTCCTAATGCTAGAAACTTTTAATGTAGTTCCTTGTCTTGTGGTGACCTCCAACCATAAAATTATTTTTGTTGCAACTCCATAACTGTAATTTTACCATTGTTATGAATCGAATTGTAAATATTTGATATGTAGGATATCTGATCTGCAACACCTTTGTAGATCACAATCCACAGGGTGAGAGCCACTGTCTTAAAGGCTCCTGGTTAGTCATAATATTCATCACCTGAACTAGAAAATACATACTACCCATGTGCATATAGTCTCAGACTAACAGGGCTTCAGGGGCCGTCTCACCCATGTGTCTATGACACCTTCTTCAGCTCAGCAATTGTGACAAGTGCACTCCTTACCAATAAGTTCTCCTTGTGGAATGGACTCTTTTCTTATTGTTGCTGCAATCAATTACTAAAAGCCTCGTGGCTACATATCTCATAGATCTGTGAGTCAGGAGTCTGAATGAACCTCAAGGGCCTCAAATGGAAGTTGGGCAGACTTAGGGAGGATCTTGTGCCTTACCTTTGCAGCTTCCAGAGGCTTCCCCACCTGTATTCTTTGACCTGAGGCTCCTTCTAGCAATGGTTCCACTGATACGTGTTTCAGGACTCTATTATCACTGGGCCAACATAGGTGGCTCAGGTTAACATGCTCAGAACCATCTCTAACTTCATCATATCTGTATAGCCATGTATGTTGTATGTGCACAGGTTTCTAATATTGAGTTAAAAGCACTATTCTGCTTACCACTGGTAATGTCCTCAGGTAAGAGGAGGGAGGACATGATAGTAGAGGGCTTAAAAAAAAAAGCAGCATTACACTGTGCTTAAGATGTCAAATCCAGGTGGTACTAGTAAGACTTACACAACTCTAAACAAATCACTCAAACTCTGCTCCTCAATTTTTCAATCTTTAAAGCAATACTATTATTTTTGAAGACTTTACTAAATGCATACATGTGAAGTCAGTTCAAATAATTTCTATTTTTACTGTTATTTACAGCCCTCATTACTGAGGAGGACTAATTTAATCCAGACTTGTTTTATAGATAAACATAATAACTTGTTCAAGTAACAGAATTCAAAACTTGTCCCATTCAGGCTCTTTTGTATCACTGAATCACCAGCCACTAAAATTGTCCTCAGTGGTCTCCAAATGTAAGTCCATCCATTTTCTTTATAGTGAGAGTTCTTAATTAGCTTGACAATACAATAAACAGTTTACAACATTCTAGCAACAGAAATCTTGCAAGCATAGTTTTGTCTTGTTCTGAACATGTTATAGCTTGATAGGTTTATAAAATATTCTGTAAAGGACAGAAAGATTTGACAAAGAAATGCAAGGTTGAGGAGTCCCAGAAGCCAAACAGGTAACAGGCTAAATTTTTGTGGCCTTCACATCCTAGTTGTAGTATAAGCTACTATTTAAATGTTTTCAAATTTTATGCCTCTAATGACAGCTCAAAATTTACACTTATTTACAGATTCAGTATTACTGATATATTGATATATTCTCCTTGCACCCACTTCATTTGCTAGCCAGCTGACCATTCAAATGGCCACACTGAATTTAACCTTTAAGACCCTGAGACTTGATGGTTTCGATTACAAAACATTTTTCATGGGTATTATAAGAGTATGTGTCTATCATCTGTGGATATGATCATTCTGCCTCCCTCTAGCCTCTAGTGAATTTTGTTGATTGATTGATTGATGGATTAATTAATTAGCTTATGTTTATATGCCAAATACCAACTGCCAGGAGCAAACTATGTTATATGTCGAACTATTCAGTCAATGACATGTTGCTATGTCTTTTTGGTGAAATTAAGATTTCCTGTTAAAACTTAATACCTTCTTCCTTCCACAAACCACCCCCCCCAAAAAAAAGAAAGAAAGAGAGAAGAATTGTAAAGTTGACGTAGTAAATAGAAACATTGAGACAATTCAGCAAAGGTTCTCATTTTATAACTGTTTAATGAAACCAACAGGAAATTTTAAGTAAGCAAATGTAATTAATGTAATTTTCAGGTCCTAAAAAATAATCCAACCAGTTTTTTGTTTGTTTGTTTTGTTTGCTTTATTTTTAGTTGTAAGCTCAAAATATTTCCCTGAAAGTCTAATACAATTTCATTTACTCTAAGCTTTTTCTTTTGAGTGTTAGATCCTTCAAGAAGATGTAGATACATGTTCAGCATTCAGCAGGCCTTGACAGCTGCTGCTTCCTTTCTCTCAATCGTGTGCGGTGTCACATTGCTGTCAGAGGTAGATGGCCTTGTGCTCTTAACATATTTCCAATGGTTATTCTACAAGAAGTATACACAGTTTCCTAAGATACACTGCTTAGTACAATGTAAAGCCTCAACTTTGCAATCCTCTTCTTTGAAAGACATGGGTTTTTTCTTTTTCTTTTTTTTTCTTTTCAGTATTGAAAAGAAAAGAAAATGAATGTTCTTCCTATAACCATCTCTACTGTTTTGTTCCTGGTGAGGCCTTGGAAAAACTATCTCAATATTACATGTAACTTTACCTTGTATGGAAAGAGGACAATAACACAGACAAAAAAATAGTCCTTGCAGATACGGCAGGCTGTGCCTTCAGCTTTTAATTCTCAGGCTGTTTTCTCTGATTACCACTAAGAATGACC
The DNA here is from genome assembly GCA_019843815.1 of Montemys delectorum. Taxonomy (NCBI): domain Eukaryota; kingdom Metazoa; phylum Chordata; class Mammalia; order Rodentia; family Muridae; genus Montemys; species Montemys delectorum. Next base: position 18,786 of record JADRCD010232928.1, read on the forward strand.
TCCTTTCCCAAGGCAACCCTATGTGCTTCCCACTCTGCTGACTTCTTGCGGACTGCACTTGTCTACGTCTTCATTCAGCTATAAAGCAACTATTGAGTTCACTGTTTTTCTTTCCCTCTGTGTTGCAACTCTTCTAAATTTTTAGCTCTTTTTCTTCTTCCTTCTTTAACACACTAGTGGCTCTAAACTTATTCAGTTTTGTTGAGCGCCAGTTTGGTTATAGGGGATTTCATTGTGACCCTCATGGTCCTCAACTAACTTTATGAAGGAGATGTTACTGCATTATGTAAATGATGATCAGGGCTCAGCAATATTTAGGGATTTGCCTAAAGTAATTGAATATAAGTGTCTGGGTGAAGACTTAGACCTAGCATGCCAATAAATTCCTCAGTGTGTGGAAGACCAAAGTGTCCAACTGAGGATATTGACTATGGTAAAATAGCCAACATTTTAAGCCATTTTGTGCCTCATTTTGACAAACAGAGGTTAATATCATGATGCTTCTGAAACAATCCATGACAAGAAGAAGAAGAAGAAGAAGAAGAAGAAGAAGAAGAAGAAGAAGAAGAAGAAGAA
>JADRCD010232928.1:19371-30455 GCA_019843815.1 Montemys delectorum
AAGAAGAAGAAGAAGAAGAAGAAGAAGAAGAAGAAGAAGAAGAAGAACAAGAACAAGAACAAGAAGAACAAGAAGAACAAGAAGAAATGCTACTACTATGTGTACCTCATTCTCATTTAAAGTGAGGCCAAACAGATTAACATTGTTTCATTAAAAAAAAAAAAAAAGCTTCCACAAAATTAATTGTTTAAAGCCGTAGAAACTGTAACTATACATGATTACATTACATCTAGCACTTTAGGAATACTATCCTAATCCCAGTTCTACAATGCAAGTTTTGCCAGCTGCATCAATAACAAGAGACTGTGCTGAGAATCCAGTCTACTATTTGCTTTCTTAATTCCCCGGCCCAAAAGGTAAAACTAAGAAAGTGACATTTGAGGCTGGAGAGATGACTCAGCCATTAGGAAGCCTAAGATCAGCTGCTTTCCCACAGAATAACTCCAGCTAGTGAAATGTTAGCATAGAACCTTCCATCAGCAGCAACCCCAAACCATCTGTGAACTGGATTAAGGCAGCTTCCTTTATCATCCAGGATTAAACAACAATAACTTGCATGTACTTGACATCACTTTCCAGTTTTCTCCTAATTCTTTGGTCACAACTCTTTCCTGATGGTTTTTGTTGTAGTTGTTTACTTGTTTGTTTTCCTGTCTTCATCATTGTCAATGTTATGACAATGCCCAGAACCCCTCTAATACTAGTCCAGCTCTTAGACACATTTTCCCAGACCATGGTTATAAATTCCAATGGAATGTTAGTAACTCCCAAATTACTCTCTCCAACCATATTCTTGTCCCTAAACATCATATTTGTTTTCTTACCTACTCACCATAATATCTTATCTCATAATCTCATTATCTGTATCAACTCTGAGTATATCATTCTTAAAGACCCTTAATTGAAATTCCTGATCTTCTAGTCCAAACTCTCTGTGCCCATGCACCCTACCATGCACACTTCGTTGCTGAGGTGTTCACCCAGCACGAAAACACATCAATGAATGTGTAGTGCTTCTTGATTCTTCCTCTCTTCTCACAGCTCACACCCATCACAAACAAATGCTACTGGCTCATCTTCAAGGTGTAGCCAGGATCAATTGTTCTCTTGCTCTGCTATGATAATCACACACCATTGACCAGGAATCCTTATTGAGATGACTGTGAGAGCTCCTTCAACCTTGCTGCTTCCCTCCTTAATCCACTAATGTCTGATCTCAGCAAGGTAGCCAGAACCATCCTGCTAAAATATAGCTCAGGTATTACCACACCTGCTCAAAAACTTCCAAGTTCTTTCATAGCTCAAAGCAAAAGAACAAGCTACAGCAGATACACTTACCACTCACCTCTCTCCATCACTTCTAAACTTACCTCCTCCTATGCTTCTTATCACTGTTATCCAGCCTCAAGAGTTTCCCTGTTAATTTTAAACATTCTGGGCACCAGTATCTTTAAGGCCCTGCCTGGAATATTCCTTCCACTGTCATACTGCACACTCCTCACCTCTTCTTACTCTTTATATTCTCTCAATACTAGTGTGATTTTCTGGGAATCCTGTATACATATAGAACCTCCAATCCCCAACACACACTTTGCTGTCCCACCACCTGCTTCATTTCTCCTATGGTACTTATCTCCGTCTGGTGAGCTGAGTACTCTTAACTGATTCTGCATATGGAGTGCTCCTGCCAAGAGGATGTGCATGCTCCAGTGGAGACAGGGTTTTTCACTGGTCATTCACTTTTATGTTCCAGCAATCAGCACAGTGCCCTGGGTTTCACAGGGACTTAATCGTATTGTTAAGTATTGATTATAGAATATTGTTTTTCTAACCATAGCTGATTAGGACTATAAATTTTATATTCCATTATGTCTTAAGTGTTTGTATTAACTATTATTTTATCCACTGAAGACTCAAAACATGTTTTGAAGTATCTGTTCTGTGCTGTGTACTATTAAGATATTTAATGACTATAAGGACATAAATATATATTTTCTTAAAAATGTGTACAGAGATAGACATTTGTGACATAAGCCCATAGAAATTATTTTACAAGGGTGACACAAGTGTCTTTCAGAAGATATAATGTACAAAATGCTATCATTCAAAATATGCTTGATACATTCAAAATATTTTAAAATTTTATTTGAGCTGAGTCCAAAAGAATGACTACTGAGGAGCTTCAGGTGTAGGTAACCAAAGACCTGGGAAAAGGGAGACAAGGGGACAAAAGAGAGTTCCATGAGGCCCATGTGAAACATAGATTCTAGAAAAAGAGGAATACTAACTACAGTCACAGGCCAGATGTTTGCAGAATCCTTTCAGAACATTTTAAGGCCTTGGTCTTTATCCTAAGGCCAATGGGCAAACCCTTTAAAGATATTACAGCAGTAAGAACTATCACTCCTTATTCTGGAGAAAGTATTCTGTGCCAGTTACCTTGTGTTTTGTTTTGTTTTGTTTTGTTTTGTTTTGTTTTGTTTTGTTTTTTTTCAGAACTGAGGACCAAACCCAGGGTAGGCAAGCACTCTACCACTGAGCTAAATTCACAACCCAGAGAAAGTACTCTGAATACACTAAGACAAGAGGTTGAGGAAGAGTCTGACTACAGAGGGGGTCACTACTGTAAGAACTAATGTTTCCATATGGGGATAACCTATGGCACTTTTCAGGAAAAATACAATCTGAGTCCCATGGAAAGCAAAAACAAGTCAAGAGTTCAGTCAGACAGTAAAAAGTCCCACAATCCACTAAAGCAGCATAGAAATGCCTGGTAGCAGAACTATACTGTCATGTGCCAGTAGGGGCCAGGGCAAGCCAACATCCCAGAATTCCACTAGCATGTTCCAGCAGGAGCAGGGCAACCCAACATCCTGACAAGAGGATGAAAGTTAGCTTTTCACAAGCCAGTATGGGAGCCCAGAAAAGAAATTTGGCTAACAGGCTTGCTTGTGACACGTCACATTGTAAGTGTACTTCCACTCATTAGAATGAATTCTCCCTACAATAAAAAAATATTAACAAATGGATTCATAAAGACCCCTCCATGTAATTTTTCCCAAATTTAGATGCTGAATTCTTAATGTATAATTCTGGGTGACACATGACTGTGAACAGGATTAGTAACCTTGCTAAAAGATGCCAGTCATGTTATTTAAATACTTTCTAGCAAGGTATTCACATGAATCTTTTGCTATGTGAATATTTGCTATGGGCTTCAATAAACACAAGTGCCAAGAGAGGAATAAATGTGGACACTTTGGCAACAGAAAATCAGAAACCATCAAAAAACCAAATTTGTGAAAACAGTGTAGATTTCATAGGAAAACCATCAGGACAAATGGATACACTCCTACTCCTTAACAAAAGCTAAACTAAGTTTATATGAAGAATCGTATTTCTCAACTGCAGTTTCAAAATGCTTCTGGACAATTTCTTACAAATTTGAATACTGAGGAGCAAGGGAAGAAATCTTGCTCTGAAACATTTGCTCTGTAGGAAAAGTCAAAACAAGTGGTAAGCCTGTTGACATTTTAGCTTTTAAAATTTTGGCTTTATGGATAATCTTAATTGCTAAAGTGTTATTTCTCATATTTCAAGTTTTGTATTTATTTTTATTTATTTATGTGAATCTATGTATAAATGCCAGATGAATGCAGGTGCCCACAGAAACCAGAAGAGGTATTGGATCCCCTGGAGCTGGAGTTACAGGTGGTAGTAAGCCACACAATGTGTGTGCTAGAAACCAAATTAAGATCCTCTGTAAAAGCCATATGTACTCTCAACCACTAAGCCATATCTCCAGCCCCATACTTCAGTTTTTAAAGAATCTTTCTTTGGCACTCATTCTGTGTTCACAACGTCTTTTTATTTTTTCCTATTAGCAGATACCTTTACCAGGCAGTGCTCACTTTTTCTTTGTGACTAAAATATAGAATCTTGTCACAATTCATTATCTTAACTTTACAGAACACCTACAAAACTGTTAATATTTTCCTGTCCCTAAAACATTACTACATAGGACTGTGACATCTCATGAAATATGCAAATATTATGAAAACAATGGTGCCCTTCATAAGGTACATAAACAGATTATTATAAAAGGATGGTTGTAGAATATTCAAAGCAGTAACAAACATTCTGACTTCTTATTCTCAAGTCCTGGAGATTACTGACCTTAGAAACTTGGAAACACTAGCAAAAGAATAGGAATTTAGAAATCCTAATGTAGTACCACAAGTTATTGAAAGAGACACATACAAGAAATGTACAGAGAGTGAACGACAGGCGCTCAAGATAGCTGGCAATGACATAGAGAAGAGCAACAAGAACAGATTCTGAGTTTCTGAGTTTAGGGGTTGTTGTGGTTTGAATATGCTTGGCCCAGGGAGTGACACTATTAGGAGGTATGGCCTTGTTGGAGGAAGTGTGTAACTGTGGGGTGGGCTTTTGAGACCCTCTTCCTATCCACATGAGAGACAGTCTGATCTTGGCTTTCTTTGGATCTCAGCTCCTGCGTCACCATGCCTGCCTCATGGCTGACATGTTTCCTGCCATAATGATAATAAACTAAACCTGTTAGCAAGCATCAATTAAATGTTGTTCTTTATAAGGGATACCATAGTCATGGTATCTCTTCACAGCAGTAAAATCCAAACTAAGACAGGGTGGGTGGATTCCAGCTATTCCAGGAGGTCACTAAAAAATTCCAAGGTGTATAGAAAAATCATTCATGGAGAAGCCCAGGAAGGACATAGGTCATTGTTGCTGGAACCTGGGGAAGGAGGAAGAACTCAATTGTGTGCATGTTGAGCTCATAATACCTGCATTAATATCCCAAGTAATGTGGTAAGTCACTGGTTTTGATGAGGCAAGATCTCAGAGAAATATAGGTCAAAGAAACAGTCCAGGGGTTGGTGATGCACAAGGTTGTTTATTTGCTGTGGATGAAACTACGATGGAGATGAGATCTACAGCCAGCCTATAAAGTAACATTTCTTCCTGACACACGCACCTGGCACACACATTATATTCAATCATGAGTTTTCAGCCAACTGATATTATAACTATTAAGAGAAATGAGAAGAGTGTCAAACTCTCTTTGGTATCTTGGAAATATTGAGGATGACAGGAAAGCAATTGGAATTTTGCGTCTGTCAAATTTTATTCAAAAGGCCACATGCTCAGTAAAACCCTTGACATTGCTGTGGTCTCTCAGCCTTTTGAATTTAATAATACTATATTTAGCTATTTTCATAACATTTCATCCAGTGCTCCATTAGTCAGTACATTATATGCTTGCTTTATTTCTGCTATTAAACAATGAGCATCTTAAATAGAGGTCTGTATTTAGGTCTTTATTATAGCTCTCATAAGACCTACCACCATTCCTTCTACATTTTATATCTTGGATTAAAAAAAGGTCTGTTACATAATCACATATCTTCAAATAAACAATAAACTGAGAGCAGATATTGTGCCCTTTATTTTGCCTTCTGCTTATCCCAGTAGTTTGCATATAATTGATGTTGCATAAATGAATTATTGATGGATTAATTCCAAGAATATTTTTCAATCTTTAGCATGTTATCTTACCAGTATTCACTGATTGCACATGGTGATGGATTCCATAAAGATATATTAATCTTATCATATAATATATTTGCTCATATTTACCCCATACACGTTTTTTTAATCTTTTACCTTCTCCCATTACCATAGGTGTTTTTCTCCTAATACATACTATTGTCTGTATAAAATTTAGGATCCATCATGGAGGGGAAAGGTGCTGCTTCCTATCTTACATATTTTGAGTAATATAATGATGCCCAGCTGTATTCATTTCCTAAAAGAAATGTAAGTTCATTCTGTATGGCTGAATAAAACTCAAGGGCATATTAACAGATTTTCCTTACCATCCCTTACCTGTGCTGACTACATAATGGCTACTGTACATTGTGAAAACATTATTTTAAGAGATTGTATTGTTTCCAGTTGAAAATACACCAGAGGGACACTTGATACACGTATTTTGTTTTTAGCCATACAAAATTAATTATCCAAAAGCACTAACAATCAACAAGGACAGAGTAAAATTATTTGACTTCATTTCTGAAGTCTCATAAAAATAAGATATTGTTCTATGAAATACTTGACTCTCTGAAAATAATTCTACGTCCCAGGAATCCCATAATTGAATACCTTATGGTAATTCTGAAATCATTAATTCCTTTGATTATTTTTCAAAAGAGACATTGGATATATTTACATACGAATTATATATGTATATTTCAATACACGTAGCTATGTATATTTTAATATGATCATTGTTTAAAACAATACTTCATAAGCATTAATTAAATGTAACTGGAGTGTGGTGGCTTGAATGAGAATGGTTCCCAAAGGCTCATATGTTTGAATACTCCGTCTCCAGTTAGTGGACTGTTTAGCAAGGATTAGGAGTTGAGGCCTTGCTAAAGGAGGTGTGTCACTTGAGATGGGCTTTGAGGTTTCAAAAGCTCATACCCAACCCAGTCGCTTGCTCTCTCTGCCTGCAACTTGCATACCAGATAGGAGCTCTCAGCTATTACTTCAACACCATGCCTGTCTGATGCCATCCTCTCACCACGATGATCATAGACCAACCTTCTGAAAAGATAAGCAAGGGCCCAGTCAAGTGCTTTTTTAATAAACTGCCTTGGTCGTGATATCTCTTCACAGAAATAGAAGAATAACTAAGACAAGTGACTAACTTTATATCTTTAATTCAGCATCCAGGAAGCTGAGACAATAGCAGTGTGAGGTTAAGGTAGTCTGTACTACATAGAGAGATTCACCCTCAGAACAAAATAAAACAAAACAGAAGTACATTTAGGAACACATAGATCATATATAGTTCTACACGTAATTTGAAAGCATGTAGTTATAATTAACAGTAATACTCAATGCATGAACATAAAAATATAATATAATGAATATTCAGGCAAAGCAACTTGCCTTATGTTTTGATTTTTTTTTAAATACCACTTGAAGTATAAGGCTAAAATGATGTGAATATGGTAACTAAGAATAAAAATAATTTTCTGAGAAAAATGATGGTATTCTTTATCAAAGCTAAACAGTAAAAAATAGTCAATAGGATGGTGAGGAGGACACAACATCTGTCCCAACACCGGGAGTAACTGGGACCATGGGGACCCAGGTGTACAGGATCTCTGCCAGTTCAGTGGCATGGGTTCCTTCAATACTATCTGGGCTAGTACCCTGAACTCCACTTGGGTGCAAACTCCACAGCTAGTCCTATAATACTCAGAGGAAATTTTACTCTCAGGTGCTCTAACAGGCCCAGGATCACAGGATGACAGGACCCCAGAATCACAGGATCACAGAGACAACTTGACTCTGAGGAGTTCTGACACAACCAGGATCACAGGAAGGACAGGCTCCAGTCAGATTTAGCCAAGGCAGGTAGCACTAGAGATGGCAAGAGGCAAGCTAAGAACATAAGCAACAGAAACCAAGGTTACTTGGAATCATCAGAACCAAATTGTCCTAGCATAGTAAGTCCCAGACACACCATCACACGGGAAAAGCAAGATTCAGATCTAAAGTCACTTCTCATGATGATGATAGAGGACATTAAATAGGACATAAATAACTCCCACAAAGAAATACAGGAGAACACAGTAAACAGCTAAAAGCCCTTCAAGAGGAAACACAAAAATCCCTTAAAGAATTACAGGAAAACACAATCAAACAGGCAAAGTAAATGAACAAAACCATCCAGGATCTAAAAATGAAACCAGAAACAATAAAGAAGTTCCAAAGGGAGAAAACCCTGGAGTTAAAAAACCTAGTAAAGAGATCAGGTGTCATAGATGCAAGCATCACTAACAGAATACAAGAGATAGAAGAGAGAATCTCAGGGGCAGAAGACACCATAGAAAACATTGACACAACAATCAAAGAAAAAACAAAAAGCAAAAATCTCCTAACCCAAAAGATCCTGGAAATCCAGCACGCAATGAGAAGACCAAACCTAAGGATAATAGGTACAGAAGAGAGTGAAAAATCCTAATTAAAGGGCCAGTAAATATCTTCAACAAAATTATAGAAGAAAACTTCCCTAACCTAAAGAAAGAGATGCCCCATGAACATACAAGAAGCCTACAGAACTCCAAATAGACTGGACCAGAAAAGAAATTCCTCCTATCACATAATAATCAAAACACCAAATACACTAAACAAAGAAAGAATTTTAAAATCAGTAAGTGAAAAAGGTTAAGTAACATAAATGCAGGCCTATCAGAATTACAGCAGACTTCTCACCAGAGACTATGAAAGCTAGAAGATCCTGGGCAGATGTCATACAGACCATACAAGAACACAAATGCCAGCCCAGGCTACTATACCAACTAAAACTCTCAATTACCATAGATGGAGAAACCAAGATATTCCATGACAAAACCAAATTTATACAATATCTTTCCACAAATCCAGCCCTACAAAGGATAATAGATGGAAAATACCAACATAAGAAGCAAAACTACACCCTAAAAAAAAACAAGAAAGTAATCTTTCAACAAACCTACACAAACCTAATTCCACTTCTAACAACAAAAATAATAGGAAATAGCAATTACTTTTTCTTAATATCTCTTAATATGGAAATTAATATTACCAACACATCCTAATCTATTGAAACTCAAAAATATGAGGAATTTGAAATTTGTTGGCTGTCATCCAGTGGTCTCATTAACTTGGTAATTGGAGAAATAGGTCCAATATTGTACAATCCATATACATTTTTTGCTTGTTTTTACATGACAGTGTCTTGCTGTGTACCACATAATGGTCTTGAAATCATGCTTCTCCTATCTCATCCTCTCTATTAATTTGATGTTTTTATACTGTACTTTGGTTTTCAGAACAGCTTATATAATTCAAAATTATTTATACAGCCAAAAGAAACATAGATAGTTAACTTGGGAGGTGGCTTGTAAGAGAACAACAAAGAGTGAGACTGAATGCTTTGCTTGATATTTATATCTATTGTATCATGTTTGAAGAAGACTTTATAAGTTACTCTTTTTCTGAGATGAATGCTTTTCAAAATCATCACAGCCAATGAACCATATTCTTACCCTCACCTAATGTCTATGCCACTCTCTAAGCAGAACCATTGTTCATTGAAACAGTTGGTGGATGACTTTATGGATAGACCATCTTAATACACACACCATTTCTTAAATGAATGTAACCTGTTCTCTGTGGGCTGAGAATGATGACAATCACGCACGTCAAATAGCTTTGACCATAGCAGGACATCTGTATACAAAAATTGTGCCTAGAATTCATTCCTTCAGGAAGCAGAACTGTCACCTCTTAGCTTAGCTACTATGAGGTAAAATCCTTTGGTGATGTTAAGGTCATTGAAGTACAGCCTTATTACAATGAAGTCCAATGTCTAAAAATTGTTCTTATTTGGTACTTGTACAACAGTAAGAGCCAAGATTTTAAGCTCTACTAAAAACAAAACAAAGCAAAACAAAACAAACAAAAAGGCATTATCTATTTATGTTCATTAAAAATAACTAGTAGTGATGTATTATTTTAAAATACACAGTTAATATGTTTGAGTTATTTAAAATTTATATTGAGAAAAATGTATGTGTTTTCAGCATTGCTGTAGACAAGCATCTACATATGATTGTTCAATTGATTGTTGTTTTATATCAAACAACTTTTATTACACTCATTATTATTGTTACAATATTTTATAAATTTTAAAGAATATGACAAAATGAAGAAAACAAAAGGTATGGTATGTATTGAAGGAGAGTTGGGGAGGACTTGGGGTACAAAAGGGAGAGAAGAATGTAAAGTAATTATATTTACTTAAAATAAGTTTTTAAATATTAATGAATAAGATAAATTGAAATTATATATCTTTTCTCATCATAATGCAATAAAACTGAAATCAATAAAGAAATAGTCAATTTTCTATTTTTTATCGTATAGAAATTTAAAATACAGAAAAGCCTAGTATACAGTATATAGTGGAATGATCTTAAAGTCATAAATCTAATTCAGTGAATTAGTAATATTTGCCTCTCTGGGGCTTACTGACAGGCCAGTTCATTCCTACCAGAAACAATCTTCCTGGGTCAGATACCTCTCACTTTTACAGTTTCTCTCAATATCCTATAAGATCAGAAAACATGAATATATATACATTAGTATGTAGGCATCCATGAAATTTATATTTTAATAATCATATATAAAAGGCCATAATAAAAATAATATGCACAAATTATAGCCATAATCATCAAAGACAAGCCTGCTCTAGTAAAGTTCAAGGAACCGTAGACTCTGACTATCATGGTGATGGGTGAGAATAAACAGTGTCAGAATTACGCCACTAAATATATTTTTAAATTTTGTATTGCATTCATTTGTCTATATTATATGCTTGGGTTCATGAATGCATATGTGTGTGATTCTCTGTGTGTGTGTATGTATGTGTGTGAGCACACCTGCATGCCACAGTGTGTATTTGTGTAGGTCACAGGACAGTTTCTATGGGTCAGTTCTCTGTTTCTGCCACATGGCTTTTAGGGATCTTCAGACATGACAAGAGGTGTCTTCAGCTGCTGAGCCATCTTTCTAGACTATGAATTTTTTTTAAATTCCTGAATTCTCGGTTCACTGGAATATATTTTGAAATTAACCTCTAGTAAAATACTACACATATTTATGAAGCATATATTATGTACCAGGTACTGTTCTATGGCACATACATAGAAAGTATATATACACACAGTGGTTAGACCTTAAGCCCACTGTAAATGACAATTAGGCATGGAGGCTTCCTACTCTGCTCTTCTTAAAAGCTTCTATAACAGAACTCCCCTTTCCTTACCAAATGCTGGCTCCTCACAGGCTTCAGTCTGGTAGATAGTGAGCCAATTGAAGGGCTATGCAGAACAGTTCATTTAGCAAAGCTGGTGAATGTGACTCTTCCACTGGGAAGCAGACAGCCTGAGGTGAGTCTGTCACCCCTGACTGTGCAGAAATAACTGTCC
>JADRCD010232929.1:0-10048 GCA_019843815.1 Montemys delectorum
CTCTGGGATTGAACTCCAGTCACTAGACTTGCAGGGCCAGTGCTACCTGCTCAGCCATCTCACCAGCCTACACATTCACATTTTTGTTTAGGACTTTGCACTTGGGAATTCTGGAGTAGAAAGAGGTTTGGTCCCTAAATTGAATCCTTAAAGAGGTAATGGGAATTAAATGAGGTCCCTGGGGAGGGACATGAGAGCACAGTGAGAAGCAGCTATCCTGAGAGACACCTTAGTGAGTTTCCAGACTCCCAGAACCTACTGTTGACTCAGCCAGAGGACCTCTGTGGTTCCTTCTGGCGGTCCTGGCAAGCTAAGCAATGGGAAATCGCCGAGAATCCTCTAAACAAAGAAGCTTGCTACTTTGTACCCAGGGATCGCTCAGAAGCCTTTTCCTCTTCTTCCTCCCCCTCCTCCTCTTCTTCTAATTTTATCCTACACTATTGTTGGGCTTCATGAGATCTTCAGATTAGGCCAAAGGCCAAGACCTTTGCTACATTTCCTGGCATTACAGAGATGAAAGGAGAGGACTGAGACACTTCCCCCCCCCCCCCCCCCCCCCCCCCCCCCGGGCTCCCAACGACAGGCATTTCCCTCAGGCCTCCCCAGCTCTGTAGCCACTACCTGGGGAGACAGCCTGGCGGGGCTTGAGAATGCGCTGTGCAGTTGCTGTGAACTGTGGCCTCCTGCAAAGCCATCTTCCAAGTCATAGTGTCACAGGACCCAGCGGTCACTGCTTACACTAGCCATCTCTTCCTCAGATTACATGACCCCCCCCCCCCAACCTACATGTTTCTCCCATTAAGTACAGTACAGGAGAGAGCTAGGGCTACCCATTCACCGGTCCACTGGCTTCTCAGAGTCCCACAGACTGGCCATCGTACAGCTGTGAAAATGGAGACTTGGAGGGTTAGGTTACTTGCTAGAGAACATACCATTAAAAAGCAGAGCCATGAGCTCACTGTCTGCCTAATGTCATCAAGCCCTGGGCTCCTAGCTGCTCAGCTGCCCTACCTCTAGTGTGTCGCTCTTCCTATATCTCTCCTGGTTCTGACTGCTTTCCTTAGTTGGAGTCACACCATACTGTGTCACCCACTTAGAATGCAGCTAAGTCCCACCTGTAAGACATGCTCTTGTAAGACACACACACACACACATACACATATACACAAACCAAGATGCCGGCCAGGGGGATGGAACTGCCATTACCCGAGAAGGAGACATACCAGCACCAAAATCAGACGGTGCTGACACACGGACCTCAGTTGCTCTTGCAAATGCCTGTCATCCCCTCGCTCTGGGACCACCTGCATGCCCTTCACACTGTTCCAAGCACAGCCCCAAACAGCTGCTTCTTACACACAGGACACACAGGCTCCACAGAACTCCGCAGACAAGCCTTTGGTAGGCGTGAGGAGCAATCTTTTTCTCACTCCTGTCCCAGGCTAGCTGGAAGCCGGAAAGACACTGCAGAGGCTGGGAGCTGTCCAGCTCGATGCATCTGAGTCATCGGAAAGTCGCTGTCTCCCCTTTTCACCTGCACCAATGAGATGCACAAAAAAAAAACCGGAGCCAAGCCAGGCAACTGACCAGCATTGCAGGAATCTATACATGTGGTGTTTTCTATGTCCAGATCTAACACTGCGAAGCCTACACTGTCTTGAGGAAAACTGCCGGGCAAAAGCAAGGCTACATGCAAACGTAGGGCTAAATCCTCATAGCAAGAACGTTGAAGCCAAGCACAGAACGAGAGCAGAGAACCAGGAGAGACACTCACTGCACAGAGAGTTCCCGAGGGGAGTTGGGGGGGTGGGGTGCGACATAAAGAAAGGCAGCCAGAAAGCTTACACTGAACAATCCAACAAAGTCGGGGGCTAAAACATATTACTCCTGCTGAACAAAACGCTTGCACCCACTTCAGCAGATCTTTGAGCACAAGCTGAAATCCAGATTGTAACAACTCTCTATGACTGAGCTTCTTAGGGCAAGGAAAATATTCTATGTGACTTTTGTGTTACTTATTACGCTAAGCATTTAGTGGATGCCCAGTATCAGTGGAGGATAGGCTCTAAGACCCCCGCCTACACAGGGACACTATAATCTAAAGACTTTCATGTCCCTTGTATAAGATTGTATTTATAGTTCCATTTATCATAAGCACACTATATATACTCTAAATGATCCCTAGGCTACTTAAATAGTTGTTATATTTTATTGTTTAGGGACTAATGACAAGGGGAAAAGTCAATATGTTTAGCCGAAACACATTCTTCCTGAATATTTTTTTACCTATATTTGATTGAATCAACTGACCTCGAACACACAGACAGCGCCAGGTGTGTAGGGGTGTGTGTGTGTGTTCATGCCCCCCCCCCCCGCCCCCGTGTGCGCATGCGTGCGTGTGCGTTTCCAGACCACTAAGAATGACCAAAGTCACCTCAGAAGTTAGGTCACTGGAGCAGACTTCGAACCATTCTGGGATTAGCCTGCAGCAATCCTTTCTTACCCCCAAAAGGCAATCTAAAGGGAAATGTTTTTCTAAAACAATGGTGTAGTAAACATGTAATACTAACAGGGGTCCCAGCAGCCAGGAGATTGAGGCAGAATTTAGAGTTCATGGCAGCCTGGGCTACATAGTCTTAATGCTGTCTTCAAAAATGTATATACACACACATATATAATGTAATACATAATTTATGATGGGAGAATATAATAGAATAAGCTGCAAGCAACAGAGACAAAAGCTTTAGCTTTTACCCTTGGAGCCTCCATTCACTGCTAGGGGGAAGGCTTAAGAAGGCCTCAAGCAAAGCTTTCTTCTTCTTCCCAGAGCTTGCTGGTGGAGAGGCTTTCGTGGCTCCGTACCATGTGGCTTAGCTTTCTCCCTGGCACCTGTAGTTACCAATCAACTAAGTCAGGAAAGGGAGGGGTTAACCCCAATATCCCTATCGGGATCCAGGGAACAACAGACCCCACGGGCCACTCTGTTGGCAGAGATGCCAAGGAGAAGGGAATTTCCCTCATTTCAAAGATGGCTTCATCTAAGTGTCCCAGTGGAGAGTGTCACAAAGGCCACGTCAGCTGTGTGACACCGGAACATTCTTCATGCTTACACTGACATAGAGAGAGAGAATTCCAAGAGTATTGAGGATTCGTTCTCCAAGAACTCACTTCCAATCTAATTTATGGCCAGTTATGTAGAAAGCTGTACCCGAGCTGGCAGCCACCATTACAAGATGGCGCCGGCATCCGGTGTCTTCTCCCTGTAATAAGTAGTCTGCGCATGTGCCTAGGGCCAGAGCGCGCCAAGTCTCAGCCTATCCCGAGGCGTCTTATGAGGTAATGAGCAAACAGCCAATCAGAGGTAAACATGCCGCTCCAGGGTGTATATAAGCAGTGCATTTCCAGGGCTTGCCCTCTCCTCGCCACATGGTAATAAAGGTTTGCTGCAGAAGGATCCTGTGTGTGTGTCCGTGTGTCCCTGCCGGCGGGAAAATAGCGCGGGCCACACAGTTACTATTTGTGATTGTTCCCATTGCTCCTCATCCTCGAGTGTTTCAGAGAAAAGAGAAAGGCTAGCCCAGAGTCCAGAGCTAGCCCAGAGCCAGGAAGAGCCTTTGTTGGGTTCATTTAACTTGTACACCAGAGCTGACAGGCCGTAAGCTGGTAACAAAGCTGCTATTGTAAATAGCAGGTTTGAGCCTCATGGAGTACTTTGGAAAAGCAGTAGGCAAAGTCTAGCAACCTTTAGCCCACAAGCCAAATTTGGCCTGCCAGAAGCAAAGACCAAATGGTTAAGAACACGAGAAGGGCGCCTCATGGCAGAGAAAGTGGGATGAATTCAGGATTCATGGCTAACTCCATTCTAGGTTGTGGTGAAGTCTACAGTTCTCCTGACAGCCACGCAGACTAAACACCAGCCAGGGGTGTGTATGCAGGCCTGACTTTGCATGGGAACCTATTGTTCATTTCCCTTCGCCCCAGGGAGGCCAGGTATACAATCTAGTATGGGATATATGATGACGTATGAATGGCAAACACAAGGTGCCATTGACAGTGATACAAGGTTCACACCTAAGAAAGTGTCAAACAGGAGCCCAGCAAGGTGGGCAACCTGCAACCCTGACTCTGAGGAGGCTGCGGCAGGAGGTTTGTCACGAGTGAGATAAGCCTACCTTATATAACAAGACCCTCATCTTGGGCTGGAGAGATGGCTCAGTGGTTAAGAGCACTGACTGCTCTTTGGAAGGTGCTGAGTTCAAGTCCCAACAACCACATGGTGGCTCACAACCGTCCGTAATGAGATCTGACCACCCTCTTCTGGTATGTCTGAAGACAGCTACAGTTACCTTAGATATAATAATAAATAAATCTTAAAAAAAAAAAAAAGACCCTATCTCAAAGAAAACAAAACAGAGGGACAGGAGAATGGAAAATCATACAGACAGGAGCACGAGGCTAAAGAGAACAGAGATCTTGCTAAGAGAAAGGAAGAAGGTGGAGGAACTGTGAGCTGTCATGTCAAAGTTCCATTCTGAGGGGGAAACTAAGTCAGGCCCACTCTTTCAACTCAGTGCTGAGTCAATGGTGTTCACTGCCAGGCAAGCACCAGTCGGAGAATCAGTAAGCCCAGTCGGCTATGTTAATGAGAGCCGCCATTCCTGTGGGGGGGGAAAGCAGGCTTGTGCTACAGTGTAGTTTCTGGCTTTCTCTGGAAAACACGCCCAGAGGCAACAACACAATAAACTCTGCCTTACTGGAGCAGAGCTGCTAACAGCCCAAGCTTCTGAATTCTCATTATTTACATTGCACTCCCGCCCCTAGCAGCACAGGCTAAGCATCTCTTTCTGACAGACTCTTCGGAGTATAAAACAAACTTGACCAAAAAAAGCTACTGAATTTGGCACAGCACGAGTAACAGACTCGCTCTGTGGAGACAACCAGGCCTTCAGAACGCTCCTTGGCCCACCATGGCATGAGACAGGCCCAGCTGTGCCTTTCAACGATGGTCACAAGGGGCCCACGTCTGAGAAGAAATTTCCCAGCTATTAGCAATTAGTCGGTCCTGATGGACCCAATCTCAAATGCCTCTCTTCCAGGCTTCTGTGTTGAAGGATTGGAGCCCAGCTAATGGTGCTATGGAGAGGGGGGTTGGTTCAGTTAGGAAATGGAGCCTCATGGGGAAGTTAGGCTACGCACAAGATGTCCTTGAAGGGGATATTGGGACACTAGGACCTCTTCTCTCTGTTTCTCAGCTACTACAAAATGAACATCCTCCATTATCCCACATTTCCACCATGTTGCACTGCCCCACAGGCTAAAAGGAAGGAACCCAGGCAAGCAATCATGGGCTGAACCCTCTGAAATCATAAGCCAAGATAAACGTTTTCCTCTTGAAACTGACATATCTTACCCGGGTATCATGTCAGGGTGACAGAAAACCAACTGACACAGTTGAAGACAAACATAGCTCATTCCATATATATGGGGGGGGGGGGGTTGTTTTTTTGTTTTTTTCTGACAGGGTTTCTCTGTGTAGCCTTGGCTGTCCTGGAACTCACTCTGTAGACCAGGCTGGCCTCGAACTCAGAAATCCGACTGCCTCTGCCTCCCAAGTGCTGGGATTAAAGGTGTGCGCCACCATCGCTCGGCCGACATAGCTCTTTCTTCTTGGGAAAGTGCTGAGGTCAATGGAGCTGAGACTCCAGACTTGCCCTGAGGAATCCCCTTGGTTCTCTGAGCCAAGGCTGCCACTGAGATCTGAACCCAGAGTCAGATAGATACCTCATCCTCCCTGGCTTTTCTCACCTTCCCTTACTTAGCCAGAGAGGGCTCAAGGGAGATCGGATCTTGTCACGTCAAGGTTCCAAGTCCACAATCAAGTGCTCTCACTGCTTCTGGCTCAAGCCAACCACTTTAGTAAAGAACAAATCTCAGGGAAGGAAGCCCCTGTTTCAGAACAGAACCCTCCAAGTGTCAGTCAAGGATCATAGCTTCCTGCAAGGGTGTAAAACCAAGCCTAAAAGTCTGTGGGGGGAAAAAAGGGATACTTGGGTATCGGAAAATATGTTACTGCTTGTGTCTTTACAAATGCACACCTTAATAGATGCAAGACTAAAACTTAATATTCATCCCTAATAAAGGCTTTCAGGAAAACAAAGATAATCACTTAGCAAGTTTAAAGAATACAAATCTGAAACCTTCCTTCATCAAAGTCAATAGTAAAATAAAACTCCAACTCCTTCAGCAACACTTGCCACTCACAAGAGGTCAGTCTCTCTCTGTTCAGGAGATGGGGGTGGATGCAGTTAGGAGAGGAAATAAGAGTGAAAAATGGAGTCTATGACTGTCAGTTGATGATATCTGATTGAGAAGTCAAAATAAGGGAGTGGGGTGGAATTCCCATATAAATTTTTTAAAATAATTATTTACCTATTTTATGTATGTGACAGAAGAGGGCCTCGGATTGCATTACAGATGGTTGTGAGCCACCATGTGGTTACTGGGAATTTGAACTCAGGACCTCTGGAAGAGCCGTCAGTGCTCTTAACTTCTGAGCCATCATTCTCCAGCCCTCTCCCATATACATGTTGAAAGCAGAAGCCACCAGGGCTTTGCTATGATCTGATCAGGAACATTCAAGACAGGCCCAAAAATGAAGGCCTTCACAACGAAACCAGAAAAATCAAAGAAAAGACATAATGGAATAGTTCTCCTTAGAGGGTGAAGCCTGGTGGCGGAAATACCACAGTTTGATACAAGCACACCCATGACATTCACACATGCTGTAAAGATTTTCTTTTTTTTTTTTCTCTTAAATTTGACCAATTTCTGAAGTTCATTTGGAAGAATAAACATGTCTGGCTTGCCAGGAAAACTCTGCAGAACAATAAGTACTTGCAAGACTGCATATTAAAATGTATTATTAAAGCTATAATAATTAAGATTGTGAGACACCAGCTCAGCAACAGAGTAGAACTGAACACAAACCCAAGAAACCACTGCGATTGAGTACACGGTAAACCTAAGACCGCAGAGATTTTGTACATGGAATATTTCAAATCAGTGACTACATATAATTTTTTTCATAACAACAGGATATCAGGTAAAAAAAAAATCTGCATTCCTGTCCTATGCTTTTAACTTAAATGAATTCTAAATGGGCCATAAAGGTAAAAACTAAAGAGAACACAGATAAATGTTTTTGAATCAAGGTGGAATAAAGGAAGCAAAATTTAAGGATTTTTCTTCTTAATTTTTGTCTTTGAGTCAGGGTCTCTCTCTTGGTGAAATCTAGTCTGGCCTCAAGTTCACCATCCCTCTGCCTCAGATTCTATATGGCAATATGTAGCCAAGATAATACGCTCTGGACCTTAAGCTTACTCCCTCTGGGATTTGCTAGCACCTCCAAGACCTTGGAGTGCACACACGCTCCCTGACCTTCAATAGCTCTGCTCGGTCATTGTGAAAGCGCAGAAGCAACAGGCTTCAATACAGATGGAAGAGGGTAGTGAGGGAGAGATTTTTAAATGCAGGACTAGGAGAAGGGGAGGTGCAATTGGGATGTAAAGTGAATAAAAAATAAATTATGGATTTTTTAAAATTATAAAATAAAAAAAATTAAACCAAAAAAGCCAGGTTATATTTAGGAGTCTAAAGTCAGCTTACAGAGTAAGGACAGCCAGGAAGGGCCATGTGATGAGACTCTGTTTTAAAACAACCACCCCCCCCCACCACAAAAAAACCCAATGTGTTCTGTGGGAGCAGAGATGTGTAGTTTCTATGGAGAAGTTAGTGGGTACTCTAGGTGTCCAAGTCAAGAAAGAGGAAGTCACTGTTTCAGACGACTCAACAACTCATTAGAAAGTAAAAAACCTTTCAGGAAATACATTTGTCTTCTCACCCATCCCCCACCTCCCCTGCTCCTTCTTAATGACCTAGAAACGGCCCTAACAAGAACAGACAAAAGGCACCCCACCTCCTGAGCGGTGTGTTGTGTCCTGCATCAGCAGAGCTGTCCAACTACTGCCGTCCTTCCTAGGAAGAGGGCCAGTCCAAGAACACAGCCTCAATCATAGTGCTTGACGTGGTGGGTCCCACAAAGACCTGCTTGAATATCTGGCAGCCACCTCCCCCGACTCGTAGTGGATCTGCAGGGCAGAACAAGCACCCCCATTCTCCAGTGTTCTCAAATGCGAATCCAACACAGCCCAGTGTGTGAACATCCCAGACAGAATTCCACCTTCTCCTGCATAAATCACTTCCGTGAACCCTGGACTCAAAAATCAAGGCAGGACAAGCCGCCTGTTCACCGGAAGTACTGTCACACCCAAAGATGTTCTGAAGGAGCGAGGAGGATGCCGTGCAACCTCTGAAGGAACAATCCTGCCCCCCCCCCTCGCCCCCCCCCCCACAGCTACCCATCCGAGTACCACCTGCTCCATCTCTCTCCCGTAGCCTTGGTGGTTTCGCTATTTTTATGTTTGCTGTGTTGCTTTGATGTGAGATGTTGCTGCTGGGTCCCTGTGGGAAGGAAAGCAGTTTGTGCACCAGTGTAGGCTCTTAAAAGGAAACGGGTCTGTCCCAGGGTATACGTCATGTCAGCCACTTGGTATATGTATGGGGTCAACCTGCTTGCTACTGCTTGCATGAACCCCACACTCAATAGATCTGTGAGAAACACACAGGCCTCCGGAAACTCCAAGGAAAGATGACAGACTCTTGAGCCTTCAGGTACCCAGCACAGAAGGAACTGAGTCTCCCAGCCTCATCTCAGAAATTCTAAAACCAGTGCAGAAGCAAACTATGAACTTCACACACAGACACACACACAAGAAAGGGCTGCCTCTTGGTATGCTTTACTTAGAAGGCGTTGTTTAAGTCAGTTAGAGAATTTGGAAATTCTAGCACGGAGCTTTCTAACTGGTCAGGTTTCAGGAGCAGCTAGCTTCAGGGGCAGATGATTCTCCCAAAGACACTGCACCAGTGCATGGCCAGTTTCAAACCAAGTTCGAATGTTTGCTTTCAGTTTTGTGCGCGCAAAGATAGGAGGTGAGAGAAAAGAGCCGAGGCTTGAACAGACAGAACCTTTCCTGCCTGCAGGTGGGGGTGGGGTTGCACTGTCTTCCTGGCCCTTCTTTGCATAAGCATTGCCTGAGGTGGGGGCAGGGCACATTCATTGTTAAGGCAGTTAAGTGGCCACCCCCAAGCCCCCAACTTTCAGTTTCTTTTCTCTGTATAGCCCTGACTGTCCTAGAACTCACTCTGTAGACCAGGATGGCCTCGAACTCAGAGATCTGCCTGCCTCTGCTTCTCAAGTGCTGGGATTAAAGGCGTGCGCCACCACCGCCCAGCTTTCCAACTTTCAGTTTCTAAGTAATGGGTTGTTGCCTTGTTTTGCTTTGCTTGTTTTGTTTGTTTTTAATGTAGAATACCAAGCCAGGAGCTATAGGTAGCACACATCTGAAATCCCAAAACTTGGGAGGCTGAGGTAGGAGGATGAAGTTCAAAGTCACCCTTGGTAGCCTAATACAAGTCTAGCCTGAGCTACACGAAGCCCTGTCTCAATAAGCAAAAAGCTATGCACCTTAAACTTACTCCCTCTGAATTTGCTAACACTTCCAAGACCTTGGAGTGCACACGGTCCCTGATCTCTGCTTGGTCACCATTGTGACAGTGCAGAAGCAACAGGCGTCAGTACAGACTGTACTTGGAATTTCCATCTTTCCTGGGCACGATGCCAGCCACCATCAGGGATGAAGCCCTGCGGTCCATAGTGAGCTCTGCTGCTGCGTTTTGAGGCTTATGTGGGTCTTTTCTACTCAACACGGTTATTTTCAACCTTAGGCTTTCGAGATCTGAATGAGGTTCGCAGAACAGTGTCTGTGCAGATGTCAGAGGTCTCTAGGGAGCGCCAGAGTTCTTTTATTTCCTTTTAAAGTCAGACCAGGAAGTGCTCAGGAAAGGCTGCCATCTCCCAGCCTCACCAGACCACAAGTGAAACGTGTGGAAGCCCAGGTTAGGAAGGTCCTACTGAGCCAGGTGGTGGTGG
>JADRCD010232929.1:10148-20859 GCA_019843815.1 Montemys delectorum
AGCGGGCAGAGGCAGGAGGATTTCTGAGTTCGAGGCCAGCCTGGTCTACAAAGTGAGTTCCAGGACAACCAGGGCTATACAGAGAAACCCGAGGGGAAAAAAAGCAAAAAACAAAACAAAATAAAACTCACCGACCCTAAATAAAGAAGTGACTAAGAACTCTTATCTGCCGAGCTAGAGCTTTTCCCCAACTGCAGAAAGGGGATAGGGGAGGGCTTATTTATTAACTATGCCCACTCTACCAGCTAGCCAGGCTGTAACAGATGAGGACTAAAAGTGGCAGACAGGCAATGCTATGGCATCATTTGTCTCCAGCTTCCCCTCTGGGGACTTCGCATAGCTGGTACCAGGGTATGGTTGTGGTGGCAGTCTTACTCCACTGAACCACTCAGTCATTCCTGCAACAAAATGAGTCAGAGATTCGCCTGGCTCAGTGTTCATCACCAGAAACTATGAAGGATCGGTCTGAGCTCTCCAAACATGAAGCGGCTCCAATTCATTACTCCTGCCTAGCCCTCCCCAAAGGCTCAGGCTAGAGGCACGCATTTCATGCCCAGCTTCGTTCTGCTATTATCTTTGAAACTGTAATGATACAAAAGCTACAACAAAATTACGGCAGCCCAGGAATTTAAGTCACTGTGGTGTGTGTGTGTGTGTGTGTGTGTGTGTGTGTGTGTTTAAGCTCTATTTTCCATTTCTTGTATTTATTGTGGTGTTTCTGCTGAGTACTGTGCATACTGAAAGGATTTTGGAATCTGAATATAAGGAACCACTACATAAAATGACTCATCTTTACACAGACCTTCTCTATCAAATAGCACCTGAGATAATAAATGCTCTTGTCAATGTGATTCATTTCAGCCCTCAAAGCATTGAAATAGTTGATGTGAAACCCTGAAGACCACGCCCCCAGAAGACCACACCCCATGAAGACCACACCCCCTGAAGAAAGATCACACCTCTGCTTTGAAGTGTTTGGCCTTGGTTCCCAGATCACCTCCTCAGGAGGGGTGAGCAGGTGAGTACTTGTAAAATATGTTGAAATCATCTGTTCTCTGCCAGGTTCTTTCTGCCCATTCGCTCATGGTCTATCTTTTCTGCTAAGTTCAGGAGAGCAGAGAAAATAAATGCTGCTCTTTGGCACATCTGCTTGCAAGCCTAAGCGGACATCGTGTTCGATTTGCTTTGTCTGGCCTCTCTCTCCTCTACTGATAAGGAACAGCGCACCTCTTTTCCCTTGGCAAACAGTCCTTTCTCTGAGCCCACACCTTCAGACCTGAGAGTCTTGGATGTGATGGAAACCAGTCCTGCCACAGTAACTGTTCTCATAAGGGACAACACAACCTAAGCCTAGCCGTGGCTTTCAGCCTGGGTTGTTTGCCGGAATCATTAGGAATGGGAAGTAGTCCTTCTGTGGGGCTTTGCTGAATTGGCAGGAAATGAGTCTGGTGTTGCTTGGCAGCCATTTTAGTACCATTCAGAGACAGCCTGCTCATGAATGAAGCCAGAGCCAGCCAGGGGGTGGCAAAGCCATAGAGAGAGGGGGCACTGAATGTCCGTATTCAGCAACTCCTGAACCTGGAGCTCTATTTTTCATTATTTTTCTTTTTAAAGTTTTGCTAAGCAGCCTAGTGTGCCCTCTTAACATGTGGCGGTCATCTCATGCCTAAGCCTATCAAGTGTTGGGATTATAGGTGAGAGACACAACAGCAGCTCAGAGGCTGTTTTCTATTAAGCAAGTCCAAGCCTGGACTATTTATGGAGTCCCAAACCCAACTCCTGGCAGGTGTGGCGGCACTGGCCTGTAACCTCAGCAGTCTGGAAGCTGAGGCAGAAAGACAGCCTAAATGACAGAGTTCCAGGCTGGCATGAGCTCTACAGCCAGACCCTGTCTCAAAAAAACAAAAGCAAACAAACAAAAAGAGCAAATCAGAACAATAATGAACAAAATTGGGTTTGTTTGTTTGTTTGTTTTAACTGGCTGGAAGGAAATAGTTCCAGGTGACGTGGTCAGAGTCTGTTATTTTTGTTGACTTTCCTAACTAAGACTCATGAAAACTATCTTCACATTAGAGCTGGGGCACAAGGAAGACAGCCTAAGATGGTGGCTTGAGGGCCAAACCCAAAAGAGCCGTAAGAATAAATACAGAAATCTCTTCTCACTGGGAAAAAGCCAGTCAACAGCCCTTGCATATAAAACTCAGACCTAGAAACAGTAGGAATATCTCAGCATAACCTTGGACTATGTTAAACACACAGTCTGATTCCTCCTATTAAACAAGAAAACCAGCCCATTTCTATCTCATGGGATTGTTGGTTAAATGAAATGCATGTAAGCCACTTAGCTCAGGACCTGAGACATACTCTATGTTCAGTATGATAGCAGCCACTAAGTCTCAATGGCTGTCAGCATCTCACACACCTTTCACTTGTCACAGTTGCTCGACATCATCTAAAGATCCTGAGTCCACCTAGAATTCTAAACAAAACTTCTAGGACTCTCAAGGGTGTCTGCGATATGTATGTAAAATATTTATTTTTCTAGTGGTAGTAATACTCAGCCTAAGGTTAGCACGAATAATCTTTTAAATGACTCATGTGAACGTGGACTCATAACTTCATGAATATATATAACTATGGAACTCCATTTGACAGGTGAGAAACCTGAGGTTCAGAGAGATACAAGCTTCACCTGAGTCTTTGTGATAAGAGTTATGGAGTCAGGGTTAGGTTAGGCCTGTGCAGAGCATGCTAAAGGCCCATGCTCCCATCGAGGTACCCCTGTCTCCGTGCTGCTGAAGGCAAAGGTCTTCTGGAAGCCCCTTAACCCCAGCTAGAGCTCCTAAGAGGTCTCTACTATGATGTGCCAGGGCCTTCTCTTTACTAACTGCGATCTTTGCAGAGCTGACCCTCTGGAAAGGGCCGAGGGTGAAGTCCCCCCACGATGATCTTTACAAGGCTTTTCATTTTAACCTGTCTGGCGTCTGTCTGGGCTGGAGAAATTGACTTAGTGGTTAGGACTACTTACTGTTCTTCCAGAGGACCTTAGTTCCATTCCCAGCATTCACGTCAAGTGGCTCACAACGAGCTACATAACTCCCTCTCCAAAGGATCGGCCACGCTGGCCTCTGTCGGCACCTGCACTCATGTGCACATTACATGCAGGCAGACACATATCTTCACATAATAAACATTAAAAAAATAAGATGTCTGTCACCTCCGGGTTAGCCTCATCTCCATGCCTACCCAGTGGCTCCAACTCTCAGAGGCATTCATTCACTTCCACTAAGAGGGAGGTTCCAAAACTTGTCTAAACCTCACTGAAGACACAACAATGCACTGTCTGCATTTCAAAACCCAGTTATTAATTTTGTATGGTATAAGCTTCCATGGTTTTATTTTCATTTATTTAACAACGTCCTCAATTTTTTCAAAGGACTCAATCTGGCCTGTCGGGGACAAAGTCCATCCTTGTTTGTGATCATTCTCTATCTTACTTTAAAAATAAATTCAGGGACCTAAGACAGTACTACGGACACTCAGGAGGTCCAGGTTCCATCCCCCCCAATTCCAGAAAACACTTCCATTCCCTCAAAGACCCAGCAGCTCTGGCCTGGGATGAGGAGGCGGGAATCTTTGGATTCTAGGTCCAGACTCTCAATTCTTTTTTGTTTTGTTTTGTTTTTAAAGATTTATCTATTTATTATATGTAAGCATGCTGTAGTTGTCCTCAGACACCCCAGAAGAAAGCATCAGGTCTCATTACAGATGGTTGTGAGCCACCATGTGGTTGCTGGGATTTGAACTCAAGACCTTCAGAAGAACAGTCATCTCTCTCTGAGGCCATCTCTCCAGCGCCAGATTCTCAATTCTTACCACAGACTTCGAAAGTGCATGCACCTGGGGAAAGTGGGTAGCTGAGACAAAAGGGGGCCTCGAGACACACCTCACAAACATGTGTGTTTAGGAACAAGTGGGGGCTGGAGAGATGGCTCAGCGGTTAAGAGCACCGACTGCCCTTCCAAAGGTCCTGAGTTCAAATCCCAGCAACCCCATGGTGGCTCACAACCATCCATAACGAGATCTGACTCCCTCTTCTGGAGTGTCTAAGACAGCTGCAGTGTACTTACATATAATAAATAAATAAATCTTAAAAAAGAAAAAAAAGAAAAGGAACAAGTGGAAATGAAGACCTAGAAAGACCCAAGACATTTAAAAGAGAAAAAACTTCCGCTCTACTCTGGTGGGGGACTCCACTCTCCCAATATCACTGCTAGTCCTACACTTACTGAGGAGGCAAGACAAACACTAACTCATGGCCTTCCAGGAAGGGAAAGCAAGGACTCTCTGAGCTCTGCCTAGAGCTGCTTTAGGAAGTGATGTTGGCTGGGAAAAAAAGGAAGAGGCTAGACCACTCCACCAAGCCCCTTTACCTGATTAATTCTTCTAGTCGGCTGTAGCAGGCACAGACTTTAAACAACAATATAAATAAAACCTTGTTAATCACAGATTCAAAGCCTCAGGAGCTCACAAGGGAGGGAGAAGTGAGCACTCACAGAAGCAAGCTGAAAGCCACAGGCTTTAGCATTTTCTGCTGAAAACTACAGGCACTAGAAGATTCCAGAAGCTTAGAGAGTCACATGCTAGTGAAAGCTAGAGGGCTTTTGTATCCTGGCAATGTGCCTCCAAATCTCCCAAGTTCTTCCAAATGCTTCCGCAGAACACGCCCATCTCAGAGGGTGGGCACACGCTCTTTTATAGACAAAATGATGGATGAGATGACCTTTCAAGGTCACGTCCAACCTCCAAGGTCTAGTCTTTTTAGACCAACAACTACTGCCACCAAGTGCACTAAGCTAGGCCTGTGACTAACTTCCAACAAAAAGTGGGGCGGACTGGGAGCCAGGATTACCCAAGACCACTGCTGGGAGGATCTCTCTTTCCCTTTTTAACATCTGTGGGTTCTTTCTTTCTCTCTCCCTTTTGCGTGTGTTGCATAGAAACAGAAAGTGCCTTTGTATCAATTACTAGGCATTAATTTACGCTCCTCCGTGGGCGCTGGGCTTTCTTGGAGAAACACTAAGGCAGGGTGGGAGGGTGATGTGGGGGAGGTTTCTAGCTGTAAGCTAGCTCCCCCAACCCTGAGAATAGATAAGGCAAGAAAGAGAGAAAATAAAAGCCAGACTTAAGAAACACAACAAGCCTGGGTGTTGTTTTTCAATACCAACAATGCTAGTGATCGGAAGGCATCCAGAAACCAAGCTGATGGGCTGGGTAGCAGCCTTCAAGCAGCGCTAGAGCCCTGTGGTTTTAGGGCCTGCTGGAAGAGCACGAGAAATCATCTGCCCTTTTTTTCCCCTCTCAATGAACTTAGGGAAGATCGTTGTCGGCCACTTTCCCAGTATGCCCTACGATGCTTCTCCCTGGGAAGTTCACGTAGGGAGTTTCCCACAGACACTGCAGAATGACTGACTAGCTCTTGGGATAGGCATCAACAACCGAGACAGGGATGGGGTTCCCACAGTCCACTTCCCTCCCATTCTAGCACCGTGTCCGAAGGAAGGCAAAGGGATGCTACCATCCAGAGGGCTTGGCTTCCTCCAGTGCCTCCCTCCTCCAACCCTGGGCCCACTCACGCCAGCTCGCTGAGAGGGAAACCAAGGAAACAACAGCCACGCGCTTCATAATTGTACCCCATTTGCATTTCATGCTGTGAAGCAGGGATGGATCCTTGCCAGCTTCTGAAGCTCCCAAGGCCACCCTGCTTTGTCAGTGCTGGGGCAGAGAGATGGGGCAACTGAGAGAATGAAGGAGGACTCCTCCTCTTCCAGACTAGAAACAAACAAGAGCCACCAGGGCAGGTCTCCATCTCGAAGGAAGATTTCTGCTAGGCCAAATAATCCAAGGACTCAAGAGAGATATACCTTGTCTGCAATTCACAAGGAGACCCACAAGAATTCAACAAACTCAGGAACCTATCTTCTCAACAGGAAACTGCATGTGGCTTTGTGCTCACCTCTCTACGATCCACTGATGTTTCTCCACACAAGGTGCTTGAAAATGGATCTAGAGGGCCGGAGAGATGGCTCAGCGGTTAAGAGCACTGACTGCTCTGCTGGAGGCCCTGAGTTCAAATCCCAGCAACCACATGGTGGCTCACAACCATCCATAAAGAGATTCAATGCCCTCTTCTGGAGTGTTTGAAGACAGCTACAGTGTACTAATATATAATAAATAAATTAATTAAAAAAAAAAAAGCTGGGTGGTGGTGGTGGCGCACGCCTTTGATCCCAGCACTTGGGAGGCAGAGGCAGGCGGATTTCTGAGTTTGAGGCCAGCCTGGTTTACAAAGTGAGCTCCAGGACAGCCAGGGCTATACAGAGAAACCCTGACTTGAAAAAACCAACCAACCAAACAAACAAATAAATAAATGGAACTAGACATTCCCACAGGGGAACATCATCCCCAGGTGGGCAAAAACTAGTTCTTTGATAAATGAAAAAAATCTTAGGTATGTATTAGAATGATCTGTGGCCTTCTAAGTAGCTCTAGAATTCATGCTCTCAGTGTTAAGACACCATAGAGTATAGGGTGGGCATTTATAGAAAAACATCATCTCAAGTCTCCTTAGGGGATGCATAATGGAAAAATAGTGGAGAAATAGTTCCTTTGGCAAGTCACCCTCCTCACTCAGTCAGGTTTAGCTAGAAACACACCTGGGAGGAAGGAAGCAGTTTATGAAACACTGTGGCAAAGAGAAGCAGAACATGGGCTGGGGAGATGGCTCAGCGGTTAAGAGCATTGACTGCTCTTCCAGAGGTCCTGAGTTCAAATCCCAGCAACCACGTGATGGCTCACAACCATCTGTAATAGGATCCAATGCCCTCTTCTGGTGTGTCTGAAGACAGCTACAGTGTGCTCGTAAAATAAGTGACACTTCAGCCACTAAGGCCTCAAAGCCTAGGGCTTGGGATCACAGCCAGAGCTGGCTCCAGCCCTGAAATCCAAACTCCCTGGACTTTTGTTCGGGTGCTAAGAATTGAACCCAGGGCCTTGGGCATGTTAAGCATCTCTTTTGCCACTGACCATCTGTAGCCCCTGTAAGTAGCTTCATATCACACTTCTTTAAGACAGGGTCTCACTCTATAACCCTGGCAGGCCTGTAGTAGCTTGCTATGTAGACCAGGCTGACCTTGAACTCGGAGAGATCCATCTGCTTCTGTCTCCCGAGTGCTAGGATTAAAACCATGTGCTACCACATCGGCCATATCACATTTCTAATAACACTAGACTCTCCTTGGACAAACAGCGACTCCAAAGCCACAGAGAATAGTGAAAGAGGCTGACTACCTTGGAAGGTAACTTGTCCACCCAAGTTAAAATTGCCAGTATGGACAGTCCTTGGGGGATTGGGTGGGGGTGGGGGAGACAAAACTATTCTATTCCAAAACTGAAGGATGCCAGGCACTCTGCGAATCCAAGGAAAAAGTGTAAGTCCAGTGTACATGCCTGGAACCTCAGCACTTAAGGTGGGAGGGAGCATCTCAAATCCAAGTTCGCCTTAGCTCTATAGCAAAGCACTGTCTCCAAAAACCACAAAAGAAAAAGAAATAAATGAGGTCCACCTGACTAAAAGTGGTTCAAACCAATTGTTGCTAGGCAAGAATCCGGGCCCATTATTTGCCAGATCTTTCCAGAGAAGCTAGACATCTGGACTTATGCCAGAATCCTGATTTTTTAGATGCTGGTAACTAATGAAATTTTTATAAACTCTGTGCTGTCCACAGCAAACAAATCTGCAAAGCAAATTCTGCAGCAGGACTCCGGTTTGCAAACCCCCAGTTACAGAAACCTGCTGTAGGGTCTCCGGAAAATAGAGAGGTAAGACGGGGCCTAACTCAGCCACCTCCACTGTGTCCTTCCTTGGGACATCGTGGACGGCGCTCCGTGAATTAAAGAAAAAAGAAAATTGAAATGATTCAACTTCTAAAGCTGCCGGTTTATGGAAGCTGAGCTGTACAAGACTCTATAAGGAAGCAAGCAAATGGGAGGGATCGAGAGAGACTGGAGCAGTACTGAGCTCAGGGGTGTGGCAGGGACTTCACGGAATGCAGATGATCCAAGCCTGTCTCCAAGCACCTTCTGGATTTTTTTAAGAACCTGCAGAGAGAAAAATCAGGAAGCTGCTTGCCCCACCCAATCATGAAGCGGTCTGAAAACGAAGTGCCACAAACTCAACTTGGCATGCACCTCCTCACCAAAACACTTTGGGCATTACCTATAGAGGCTGGCGGGGTTTTTTTTTTTTTTTTTTTTTTTTGTCCACACTAGCAGTACAGAGTCTCACACCCTCACCCCCAAGCCCCCCAAACATAAGACCCCTGAAATCACTACACCACGGGAGCCAAAGGAATGACTGTAGCATTTTAAAATGGGAAGGCCATTTACTTCATTTCCTTTTCCACCGTGATCTGTGTGAAAGGTTCTCCTGAAAAACAGCTGAGCTGACGTGCCTTATGGAGAATTAAAGAGCAGCACGCATGCACGCACACATGAGCAGCCATTTCTATAAATGCCCGAGAAAAGCACTCAGCCGAAATGGCCCAGAGTGCTGGGTAGCCTCTGCTGAGCCACGGTAGGCACTGTGGGCCTCCCCACCTGCACCATTCACTGGGCAGCCCTCCTGAAGGGGAAAATGCCTTTGCTCAAGGTGGCTCTGGGTGTCCATGGGCACCACCGAACCCTGGGAACATGGCTGACCTGGCCAGGCCCGCCCAACAGCTGTGGACAGTAACTCGCAGAGTTAATCTACCTCTGTTCACCTCCCAAAGCCCTACTAAAGGTCACACCCCCCACTGAGGGTACAGGCCTGTCTAACTGCTTTATAGATTCAAACTTACAAAGGTGCAGTTTCATATGGCAACCTAGATGTGGACCTCAAACAGCACCTAGTTTTTCATTATCACTAGGAAATTTAAGATTTACTCTGGTGCTGGCAGCCGCCTCCAAGAGAGACTCGCTTTCCAACGGCTATTAAAAAAAAAAAAAAAAAAAAAGAGGTGGCTATATTGTCTTTTCAAAAGCAAGCAAAACCGAAAATCCCAACGAGTATCATTTTGAAACCAAAGGTTCAGGACTTCTACAAAATACCAAACCCTCACACCAAAGCCCTTAACACCTTTGTACACAATGCCAACAACCTCTGAAACACGCTGTCTCAGGACAAGGTAAGGCCGACTGCCTGACCATAGTAGTAACAAACGACCCTTCCCTAGCTGATCCCATCATTTGTCCATATGTGAATTCTTTCCACCTTTTTCTATGCATGTTTAACTAGAACCGCCAGGGCTAGTTGACCAGGGTTCTACTAAAGCCCCTCAAGCCCTTTCCATACAGCAGATGGCTTTTACAGCTACACTGGGGTGCTGAGAGGCCTACAGCTAAGAGAAACGCCCCCACACTCATCCCAGAGACCTTGAACTCCAGCAAAGACCACACCTCTCTCCTTAGGCTTCAGGCGTGAGACCAAATAAGTCACATGGGAACAGATCAGCACTGAATTACGTTCTCTTAAGGAAAGCTAACTAGTCAAGAAGTTAATCCACCAGCCATTCCTTCATCAGTCTCCCCTGCAGCCTGAAGCAGTTTTATTTTAAACCTCTCAGGGGACTCTTAGCCAAATTTAAAACCACCTTGGCAAGCCCTGAAAAGTAGCCGCCATCCAGCTAAGTGAGTCCTTAGTCATCCCTAAAAGGATTCACGCAGAGTGCGGCTTCCCTCCCAGGCCGACCCCTCCACTGCAACCCCACCAGGGAAGGGAATAAAAAGCTGCGCCATCTGACTGCCCGGTCGCCAGCGTCTCCCCAGGTGGGGCGGCCCCGCAGCGGCGGGGTACGGAGTCCCGGGGGCGGGGCGGGTAAGGGAGGGGCGGGCCGGCTCCAGACCGAGCCACGCAAGCCACTTGCTCAGAGCGGCAGTTGGGGGGTGGGGTGGGGGTGGGGGTCGGGGTGGGGGTGGGTTCGAGTGGCTGCTAAAGGTTGGGGCCAAGTAAGGAGAGAGTGCAAGAGTTAAGCAGCAGCATCTCCAAAATGTTTGCAGCCTCTAGGCCGAGTGCGGTGTCCTGGGCGCCCAGGAATGCTGGCCGACCAAAGGTTAGCTAAGCCCGGAGCGGGGGAGAGGCGACGCCGCTAACCTGTATGCACTCTGTAATGGGCTTTAAGATGGGAGGATTTTCCATAGACTTTCCCACAGCCACTGTAGGGGCACTTGTGCCTCTTTTCGGAGGCGTGTTTCCCCTTCGAAGCCACTCCAGAGTGGAGGAGGGAGAGCGGGCTGGGCGCGCTGCCAGAATCCTGTCTCTCCTCCGGGCTGTGGGAAGGACTCGACCCAGATTCGGTGGTCACGTCGCTGTCGGATCCTATATCCTCATCGGGACTCTCCAGACTGTCGCTGCACACCGAGGGGGTCTGGATGGGTCGGTATTTGTTGAGGTCCAACAAGCTCTTGGCGATGGTGACCAGTGTGCAATAATCCTTCCAGGTGTCCCCCGGGTCACCGTGTTCCTTGGTCACCTCGCGCTCAGGTAGTCGCAGCCGCTCGTCGTCCGGAGCGCCCCCGTGCTCCGGCACGGCAGCGCGGTTGGAGATGGAAACCAGACACTGGGCAGCCACGAAGTCCATGTAGGCGGCCGCGGACATGGTGCGGGCGACGG
>JADRCD010232930.1:0-10509 GCA_019843815.1 Montemys delectorum
ATGTTTTCTGCAAATTTCTGTAAATGTTTTCAGAACACTGAAAAAAATGGTAGAACACATAGTGACATAGTTGGTATATTTCTAACTAAGGAATCTGAAGATTTAGGACTGACCTTCTCCTGTGCCTCTACTGTTGCCATAGACATCTGTCTCAACCTCTTGCCTATGAATACAGACAATGACACCTATGAATCTCGTATACAGGTGTAAGGCAAATATTGTATAAAATCAGATATAAAGAACATTTTCAGCATCTAAAGCAGCTTCGACAATTGCTTTTGCCCCTACTGCTCTCTTGGGTATGGGTGGAGAGAAATTTGAGTTAGATATTGGAGTCTGAAGTCTGCCATTCATAAATTCTTTTACTTTGGGTTAGAGAATGTTTACATTCTGTGTATGTAAGAGAGCCGGGGTAAAGAGAGTATGGAACTATAAGCACAGCTGGGGGTTAGGAAGGTGGTGGAAGATCTGGAAGGATCTGGGAGAGGAGAATAGCTATGAATAACTATATTCTATGAACTTCTCAAAATATAAGTGAAAATGTTATTTGGAAAATGTAAGGCCAGCACTGGTTACATGTTGCCATGAATAACGTGAGGTCTCACTCTACATTGAGGCATTATTTCCCTAACTTCGCTTATCAGATGACTTGTGAACCAAAGTACTGAGGAGTCTAGTTAAATTACACACTTAGGCTCTGGAAAGTTTGCCAAGAGGTTACACGTGCCCGTGTCTGTTCTAGAGAATCTTTCAGCTCTCACTAGCCACCTGGCAGCTTACAACTGTTAGTAATTCCAGACCTAGGGGATCCCATGCCTTCTCTTGGCCATTGTAGGTATCCCTTCACATGTGTATACTCAACAGGTGGTACATGTTGTTCAACAACCTCTGCTTTTTCTAAACTAACACACATGTAAGAGCTTCAGGAATGTCCATGTCACCAGTCCCCTACCATTTGTATAAGGTGAGTCATTTAGTTCTAGATGCAGAGCTGGGTGAAAGGGAGATAAAGAGAGGAAAGAGAAACTGCAAAGGCTGTAAATGTGAGAGAGGGGGTGGGAGGGAGCGATGGGTAGGCAAAAGGTGGAGACATGCGCACGTCAGTTGTGGAGGGGGAAAGAATGAGATCTAGGAGCATCGTTTAGGAATTTCCTCATGAATAGGAAAGAAGTCCATTCTAGGAAGATCTGAATGAAAGCAATAGCATGCATCTATTGAACACTGGCTGGGTGGTGGATACTATCCCAGAGACTCATTAATGCATAATGGAAGGTGCAATTGAGAGTGTAGAGCCAGGGTAGTGTATTTCTGTGGTTGATGCGATCTGTGTCTTTATAAGACAAACAAAGTCAAAAGTCTTGTTCATTCCATAAATTTCACCAGATTTATCCAATGACAAAGACTTTGAGGCAAAAATTTAGCTTTCTATAGGTGCCTGGACCTCCTACCACTTAGGAAACAGACTTTGCCTGTAAAATGGCTACGTGCAAAGATACAGACCTACCACAGAGGTAGGTTATCTAAGAGAAATAAAAAGGAGAGGCTACAGAATCTGCTGTGAGCTCAGTGGGTGAAACTGTTATGTCTCCTTTCCTTACTGTGCTAGCCTCTATGTGTCCTGTAACAAACATCTGTTGGCAAATGAGTAAATGAATCAATGAGCGGCAGTGGGAAAGTTATAAGTGCTGAGATTGCTTCTTTTAGTGGTATCCAGGGTATGTTCATTATGGTAATCTCTCCCATCAGTAGTTTTCTTAGCCATCCTGTTTGCCTGACCTAATCCTGAAGCCTCTGAAATGGAATAGAACTCAAGTTAAACAAAAGAAAGGTTCAAATGAAGTGAAAAAAGAGATCCTGGCTATCTTTTGATAGGTGAGAAATGCTGGAGACTGCATCTATTTACAAAATGCATCTATGTTTGGGTGCCATGGTTTATCTGAACAGAATTTCTGGTGTGAGGACTGATTTTATATACATGTACTTTATGAGGTTTGGATTAAAAAAGGTGATTCCAGAGGAATTTGAAATTCGAATGTTTTTTTTCCTGATTTGTAGCCAGCATCATTTATTTATAGAGTTTGGGAAAATATTAAGATAGAGTTTTATTTTGAGTGTTCTATCTTTACCTTCAGTTCACATTTACTGACTATTTTTGTGGGGCGATGCACATTCTTGTTCCTCTTGGTTAGAGCACATTGGGTGTCTAATTGAATTCTTCCAAGATAATTTTTGAGAATCGGTGGGCTCTGTCCATATTCAGTGATTCACTCATTACTGGCAAAAGCTCATATTTTCATAAAAGTTTTCTTGAAAATTATCAGTATTTTTTCCTGTTATAAATTATACTTTGGGGACAGTGAGGAGGGAGCAATGTCAGACTAATTGCCTCAATAATAACAGGACCCAGGCGACTAGCTTTGATCTTGGAAACCATCTCCAATCCAGACCACTTTGATGTTTCATACAATGGAAGCATAAATATTTTCTATTTACTACATGATTGGACTTTCAGAAACCTAATTAAGTTGAAGGTCAATTAAGGGAAAATGAAATCTTGACTCTAAAAGTCAGAGAAGAGGTTGCAGATGATAGCACGGCTATGTGTGCATAAAAGAAGTTAACTAACCTAATTACAAACTTATATAAACACCCAGAGAAACTGCCTTTCATGTGAAAAAAGGACCTAAAGCATTTTATAACATTGAGATCATTAATGCATCTTTGAAACACACCCAGTACTGCAAAAGAATAGTAATACTGGCATTTCAAAACTCTATTACTAAAAAAATTGGAGACAGCCAGGGATAAAAGCACTTCACAGCTCATCAAATGCAACCCCTTGCTCTTAAAAATGAGATCATAAACGTGGAGTTCAGTGCTGTGTCTATTGGTTTCCCCAAGGTACACAGTAGAGTCTTCACTGCCCATTTCAGAAAGCTATGAGGCTGGCTAAAGCTGGGCACCGGGGACCAGGGCATTCCAGAAGAGGCTAAGCCACTTTAAGCAAGCTCCGTTCCAAAATTCTAAAGCAAGAATATTGATGCTTATCTCATTGGATTATAGTGAGACTAATAGCATGCTTAAATCCTTAATAGGAAGCTATGTTGAGCATTACAAATAATTGAAATTTCTCCTTTTCCTCTTCTTCCTTGGGAAGTTTGGGCTTTAGAGTCAAATAGACTTGAGG
This sequence comes from Montemys delectorum, assembly GCA_019843815.1. NCBI lineage: Eukaryota > Metazoa > Chordata > Mammalia > Rodentia > Muridae > Montemys > Montemys delectorum. The sequence goes on from JADRCD010232930.1 coordinate 3,188, forward strand.
CTGAGCCTTGCTTTCTTATATTTGCTTTTTGTGTTACTTTGGATAGGCGATTCCCTACATTCATGTTTCAGTTTCTAAAGCTTTAAATTAGACATGATTATATTTACATTGTCAGGGTTGTTAGACTACTAGAGTGCATTTATACTGACTCTGGCATATAGGTGACAGGAACAAAGATGTAGGAAGACAAAAATGTATCACTTCATGGCCTAAAATACACTTTCAGATGTGGGCTAAAGTATTTGTGTCATGTGTGATTGTGGGTGATTGTGTGTGTGTGTGTCTTGTGTGCATAAATGGGTATATGTTTGTATGAGTGTGGTAGTAAATACATGCACGGAGAGAGAGGAGAGGAGAGGCGAGGAAAGGAGAGAGAGAGAGAGAGAGAGAGAGAGAGAGAGAGAGAGAGAGAGAGAGAGAGAGAGAGAGAGAAGAGAGAGAGAGAGAGAGAGAACAGAGACAGAGAGAGACAGAGAGAGGTAGCAGGACATCTCTTTGTCCTTTCATGTCCTTAGGCACAATAATGTGGCAAAGAATCTTGAGTTTGAATGCTATAGAAAGTCACTCCTAATTGAGTAGGATAAACAAATTTTCTATTCCTTTGCTGGATGACACACATCCTATAGATTCCCTCTTCCTCCCTCCTCCCACTTTGAACTACATCTAAGGAGCCTTTCATCTGACAAGTTCAAAGTATGCTCACTTACCTATGCATCGTAGTGAAATCTTCATTTCTAATGCCCAGGCTTTAGGAGAAATAGATAACCAAAATGAACTTATCAGACATTCCCCTCTAGCCATCAGGGACACACTGTATCTGACCAAATGGGCTTGAATCTGGTCCCAAGGCCAATTAGTCAAATAGCAGAGGATAAAATATAATCTTGGGCTATTCACTTCTGACAAACAATGCATTAAGATAAAAATTCTAGCTAAAGTAGATACGGATTGTTGCTTTTCCCAAAGCAATATGACCTTGTTGTCCACGGGCTCTACAATAGTGACTGCCAGAAACTCAAGTGGTGTCTCATCATGTTCTCTTAATTCCACCGTCTGAGTAAAAGACAGGGGCTATTGTGAAATGCATTACTCGTTATATTTAGAATCAGAAGAGTTGATTTATCAAATTCAAAGGCCAAGTCTCGCCCTTGGAAGTGTCCAATGTATAAATGTGCATCCCTGACCAGAGGAACATCTGCTTGAAATGCTATGAGCTTTCACTAATGGAATCTGTAGAGCTCACTGGGAGTGGATGCATGCCCTGGGCACTGAACACCTGCTGCTCCTGTACTCACAGTTCACAGTGACCTTGACTTGTTTGACATCCGCCGAGGAGACCTCATTGGCAGCCTTGCACTCATATTTGCCGGACTGTTCCCTGGTGATACCTAGGATCTCCAGATATTCTTCTTCTCCTTCAAATTCTCTTCCTGAAAAAAACAAAAACAAAAACAAAAAACAAAACAGACAATCGCATGATTATTTTTATAAGTCTAAAATATGCAGTAGATTACTACTCTTTTTTTTTCCTTTTAAAAGCAATAAATCAACATGGCTTTTCATTAATTTGAAAACATGCTTTGTCTAACGTCAGAATCTTCAGATGCAGATGAGTTTCTTGTGAATGTGATTAAGTGGGAAGTGTTTTGAGGAAGAACAGGTAAAGGAGCCAGGAAACGGTAGCTGGAAGAGAAAGAAGCCAAACAATGTTATAATGCCAGGTCAAACCTCCAGAAACAATGCTGACTTGGTCCTTTGGGAACTCTAGGGACCACACAGGTCCCATTCAACACTGTCCCAATAACAAGAAGACAAGAGACTAGAGCGTTCAAGCATTCATATCTGTCAGTCATTATTCAAGTATTTGGAACAAAGTAGGGCCAGGAGTTGGCATGAAGCACTCGGGATTTGCTTGATGCACTGGCAATCACCTTTACTAGTTAATCCTCCTACACCAAAGGAGCTGGTAGAAAGAGAGTGAATTGCTTGCAAGAGATGCCGCTCTTCTGATTATGTGGATCTTGTGTATCACAAAAAGCATGTGCTAGGACTAGAAAGATGGCTCAGTAGTAAAGAGGGCTCCCTGGGCTTCCATGGGCCTCAAGTTCAGGTAACAGTACTTCACAACCACTTCTGACCCCAGTTCTAAGGAACCTGATGCCCTCGTCTGCCTTCTACAGCCACTTACATATATGTGCCACACACATACATGCATACATACATACACACATAAAGAAAAATAGATCTAAATATTTAAATATAAGCCCTGTGCTAATCCTTGTGTATTACCACCCAGGCTTTCAAGCCATGGGTAGATGCATGAGAACGCTAATAATGTCTTTGACTGGGACACCAAGTCTAAGCATAAGATGCTACATCCATGTTAACAGTTGGAGTTAGGGACAGGAAGGCTCCAGTTTGGAACAATATACAAAATCAAATGTTTTGTGTCCATAAAGAAAAACTACACAGGAAGTCTTTTACACTCTCACAAGGAACCTAACTGATTAAATGAGTTTTTTTTTTAAATAAATAGACTGAAAGAAAAATAGAAGGAGGGAACATTAAAGCGGGGGGGGGGGGGAAATCCTATGAAAACCTAGGTCCCGCACATGACCAAATTTACAACTCCACTGCCCATTGGGTTAGCCTAGAGCAGCTGGGAAGGATGTTGAAACAGTCGTGCCCCATGATGGAATCTTACTCCTCTTCATGCTACACTAAATGGTACCAATTAATGGCTCTGCTCAAATGCCACAAGCTGTTTCTTTCCTAAAAATCCCCAAATGGCCAAATCAACATAACATCCAGCCAGCATGGACAGGAATTCGTTGTCTTGATATGTCAACTAAGCCTGTTAACTAGACTCCCAGAAGAACACAGGACCTCTTCGATAACATTTTATCACACAACTGTTGGGAACATCAGAAGCTTCTAATCTCTGCCAGCAGATAAGATGACTGACTCTGAGAAAATAAGGAATAATAATAATACAATTATTTGCTTCGGATGTAGTGTATTCTGGATAGCACATGTTTATACTGAAAGTGCTGCACACTAAGATACATCTCAGAATATTATTTCCAAATGGATGGATTAATTTCCAGTTACGTTTTCCCTTCTCTATCCTCAAGCATGTAAATAGGCAGGATCTTATGCCTCAGATGTAGGAAGTTAAATATGTAGAAAACGTGAAAGGTCACTTTTTTTGTGTTTAAGAGTAATGATAGATTATAGTGAGAAGTGTTAAAGAAAACTGCAGGAATTTTAAGATTTTTCTACCTGCCCTCTTTCATAAGTGCAAAACTTATTTTATGTGAATATAGCATTTTCAGTAGGAGAAAGAATGTGTACAGGCTTGAGAATGGTTGAAACACTGCATTCTTTTCAATTCCTACATCTCTAGAAATGGGTGGCATGGCTACAGATCCCTCCCCACATTCTGTTACATGGTCCCCAATGAAGGAGTTAGAGAAAGATTCTATGGAGCTGAAGGGTTTGCAGCCCCTTAGGATGAACAACAATATGAACTAACTAGTACCCTCAGAGCTCCCAGGGACTCAACCGTCAACCAAGGACTATACATGGTGGGACTGATTGTTTTGGCAGCATGTGTATAGTAGAGGATTGCAAAGTTGATCATCAATAGGAGGAGAGGTCCTTGGCCCTGTGAAGGTTCTGTGCCCCAGTGTAGGGGAATGCCAGGGCCAATAAGTAGGAGAGGGTGAGGTGGCAGGCATGGGGAGGGGGAGGCAACAAGGGTTTGTTCTTGTTGTTTTTGTTTGTTTGTTTGTTTTTTGGAGGGGAAACTGGGAAAGGAGAAATTTACATGTAAATAAAGAAAATACCTAATTAAAAAAAAAGAAATAAGCCTGTTGTGGGAGAAAGAAAGATAACTTTCTGCAGTATTTCCTCAGGCTTTACTCGTTGGAGAATAAAACTCTAAATAAAGCCATATTTATTGGATTTGGGGTTTGGGATTCTTATACACCAATGCACATGTTAATTAATCTCACCCTGTACTCCTCACCAGGGCCCCCAGAAGTAGCCAATAAAGCAGGTCTCCATCAGATAAACTTCCAATCTCATGCCTGTAGGAAGAACTTCCCCAATACTACCTGAGAAAGGAAGAAGGGCTTTCCTTTCGTGAGAATACACATGAAGGAGACAGATATCCTTTCTCCTTCTCCCACGATAGCCTCTTCTACTCCAGTGCTACCTCTATTCCCAGAAATCAACACCTGGCTAGAGTCTCATCAGGGTGGGGATGTTCTGGTAGAATAAAGTACATGAGTTTCCCTCATTCAACCAGCCTGCTAATCATTTATATCACTGGATAAGACCTCTGTATACACTTTGTTATCCTTCCTTTCTTTTCTTCTGGATCCTCTAGTTGAAACTCAGGCATTTTTGGCATTCTTGCTATTATAGTTTGCCTAAGGCCACACGAGGGTTACCTGTAAGGCAGTATTTCTGTTACTTCAGTCAAGAATTTCTCATTAGTTCAGAGTGATGGCTTAGGGAGCAGGAGCTCTTCTGTTGCAAGCAATCCAATGGTGCAGATTGTAAGCCTCCTGGGTTGTTCTTATACCCGTAGCTTCTTCTAGGAACTTGCATGAGCTTTGCCATTGATTAGGAAGTTGGCAAATGTTTACTCTGGTAGCTTGGTACAAATTTAATATCTGGCTCTTGCACGATTTGAGTGCTGAGACTTAATCTACAATGTAATGCAAGTTGGAAGTCTAAAGCCTTGGGGAGATGATAGGAGCATGAGAATGGGCCCCTAATAAGGACCCAACCGAGAAAGGCTTTCGATGAACCAGTAAATGAGGCCTCACCAGACAATATGCATGCAAACACTTTGATCTTGGAACTGTATTAAATAAGTTCCTGTTGTTTGTAAGCCACCTATAGTTTTTCATTATAACAGTTCTGATGGGCTAGGACACAGCTGAACAGAATGAAGTAACACAAGCAGGTATTGGGCGCAGTTAGAACACCTCATACAGCTTAAGTGAATGGAGCCATGTACGGAAGTCTTCATAAAAAATCCATTCTTCTTTAATGGTCCTAATAGAGTACCAGTGTGCTGGGGAGCTAGGGTTCAGAATAGACTTCTGTTGAAGGCTGTCCAGGGGCATTGCTTGATATGCCCTAAGGATATAAATGCTGTGTGGAATCATTGCTTCAGCCAAGAGCTGAGCTCCGAAAGAAACAGACTTGACAAGGTGGTTTTCCTTTTCGTCTCAGCAGTTGCAATGGTTTTAAAGCGTGCAAAAAACTGCATGAACTGTGAACCAGAAAATGCTCAAGTGCACTCATGTTCTCCTGGGCTTTTCCTTTTACTCGCTGTGTATCTTCCTGTGGTGGCACGGGTTCCCTTAGTCACATGTCTAGTTGCTGCCCACTCAAGGATTCCATCATTATACCCTGTCCTTTCAAAAACTTCTTAGGACAGAAAGTGACCCATAACCTGCCATTTAAATTGTCTGGAGGACTTGCAAACGACAATTTCGATTTTTCTCTTATTTCAATCTGTTCTTGTCTACCCTTGTATACATTTTGCTTAAAATGTAAATTTCAATCTTTTTGTATTTTAAATATCTCAGCCACTTTTCTCACTCTGATGAATGTTATGTTTATTTTGCTGTCTGGCGTTTAGTTTAAATTACCCTTTGCTTAGTGTAATTTTGTGTCTTCTGGCAGTAATTCAGCTAGAAGCCAAATAACTCCCTGTCTCCTTCAGTGCCCATGCCTTTCAAACTCTTGTACTCAATCATCATGACCCCCTTTTTGTCTCTGTAGGTTCAAGTTGTGCCTTACTAAGTCCATTAGTATGTCTTCATGAGTCAGAAAGAGGAACCCAGGGCTAATGGCAAGAGGGAAGCGTTCTCGTTGGTGTTCTACAGTGTAGAGGCAAAGCAGCTAGAAATAACACTCATTAGCGTATACCAGGTGTTGTGCTTTGGTGAAATTGAGTTTGCAAAGACAACCAGTCCTTGTAAGTCAGCAGTCATTTGCAACTAGATATACTTCTATGGAGCTTCTTACATTTTTTCATTCTTTCTTCTTCCTTTTCCTTTACCTTTCTTCCCCACTTTCTTACTCTCTCTCTCTCTCTCTCTCTCTCTCTCTCTCTGTATGTGAGTGTGCATGTGTTATACACACACACACGTAAACACACACACACACACACACACACACACACACACACAGAGAGAGAGAGAGAGAGAGAGAGAGAGAGAGAGAGAGAGAGAGAGGTGGAAGATTTAGTAAATCAATTACTACTATAAAAATCCACTGGTCCTCTAATATTTACTCAGTAATCACAGTAGGCTATTCTTATCCCCCCCAACCAGGATATGACAACCTACCCTCTGTTGGACATAAAACAATGCATTTTAAAGGCCTTATACCTTATTACTCATTATGATATCTTTAGTTCTTTTGTTTTATTTGAGATTCAAGAAGGGCAGTTCATGAAACTTGATGATGTTTAGTATTTTGTGGGCTTAACAAGGCAGAACTCAAAGGACTGCCGTCTGTTTAGAAATAGACAAATCATTTCTTTCTGTGTTCTGAGAGGAGTTTTAACGTGACTCAGCCCTATCTTTCCATAAGGGGAAAGTGTGTTTGAAATGGCACCCTTTACTCAGCTGAATTTGACTATTTACATATACGTGGTTGTAAACACATTAGCAATAAATGCAAGCATACAGTTCAATGGAAAGCAAGGAACAGAAATTTATCTTGCAGGGGATATGCATGTGTGTGTTTTATGAGTCTACGTTTGGAGATGAGAATAAAGACAACAGAGACAGGCTATGAGCTTACACACAATCAATGATGCCATTTGAGGTTTCCTGGGGGATCTTCAAATACTATAACAAGTTTCTGTTCAAGTGTCTGTTCTTATAGTTCCTTTACTATTTTATTTTGTATTTTCCTTTTTTTCTTTATTATTCTTGAGGACATGGTAATGTATTCCTGTTTTTGCTCCTTCTCTACACTTCTACACAGTACATTCCATTCAAAAATGTTCAGGAAGGGAAGAGCGATAGGAGATAATAAATCCACAGGACACCTGCATCAGGTTTTGCTCATATCCCTAGTGTGCTTCTCTTTGGATCCTTTGAAGTCTTTTGTTTCTCAGCTTCCTATACCACAGAGAGAGCCTGTGGTATTTACAATGCCGCTATTCTAAAGTGGAAACTACTTCTCATCCACTCCTATCAGCTTGGAAAGGGAGTGGTGAGTGACTGAAAGGAGCAGCCATCTTGAAAGAATAGGAACGGGGCTGGGGGGGGGGGGGGGGGGGGGGG
>JADRCD010232930.1:10609-39512 GCA_019843815.1 Montemys delectorum
GGGGGGGGGGGGGGGGGGGGGGGGGGGGGGGGGGGGGGGGGATGGGGACTGGATACATTAAAGTTGATTCTGAGGAAGTGACAGACAAAGAGAAGAACGAAGAGAGAGCTCTTTGAAGACGTGTGTGACTATTAAGATGTTTGAATTTTGTGGACAGCAAGGAGTGGGTTGCTTCAATAGAATACTCCTTATTTGAATGGTAAAACACAACAGGGTGTGGAATATGTAGACTGGCTTCAAGCCTTCTGCAGCCCCCAACAGGGTAGTCAGAAAGCAGGGGCAAGTGCAAAGGCAGGGGAGAGTCACAATTGGCTTTGCCTCAAGGAAGGAGCTCGGGCAAAATAAGAATGCTTCGGAATTATTTTCTCTGGCATCCACAGAGACCAAATTCATCTCTATTTGCATTTTTGTTCTCACACACAATATCAGCTTGCTGACATTGTTTAAGCTCAGCATCCTAGCTGGGGCCTCCATCTACACATCCTTTCCAGGCCTGGGTCTTGAAATTCTTTACTGTACGCACACTAGTCTACTGGCATTGGTACTTCGTGTTAGAGTAAAATCAAGACCATCTATATTTAGCTCACCATAGGACTTGTATTGAAAATTGCTATGGTTATATTGCATACTCCACATTGTGCTTTCTACACCATAGGAATAGCTGATGTTGCCTGATGTACCTGTTGGAGTCCAGCCAAATGTTGGAACCTATTGAACATTCATGTAATAGTACAGATCTGAGGCAGGCATTTCAGGCAGTGAAACCCAGAAGACCTTACACAAACGCTACACAGCTGGCGTATGAGAATACCTTGTTAGCAAAGAGGAAACTAGAAAGCCCCAAGCTGAGGCTGGAAGTGACTGGAGCCACTGGCACAGATGCAGAGTCATTCTAAAGAGTCTGAAGATATCCTGAAATTGTAATCCTGAATAGCACACCCCTAGATGGAGATTTAATATTATGACGAATCTTGAGGATGTATGTCAGTGGTAGAGCACTTCTCCAGCATGCCTCATGCCTTGTACTCAGTCTCCAGTGCAACCAAGAAAGAAAAAAAGAAATACTGATACTTGGAGATGGAAGATATGGTTTAGTAGTTAAGAACACCTGCTGCTTTTGCAGAGGACCTGGGTTCAGTTACTAGTTATGATCTGTCCGATCATAACTAGTAATTCCAGCTTCCATCAATTTAACACCGCTTATGGGCCTTCATGAGGAGTTTGCATCTATGTGTAAATATAAGCATACATATACAATTCAAAATAAAATAAATCTTAAAACAAAGATGTTAATGAAGCATAGGATACATGAAGCTGTAGGTGGAACTATATATAACAGGTAGAGTATGTGCAAGAATCAGGAGATATTACTCTAAAGCCCATGTTATGTGACACAGAGTTCTGTCCTTGTGTAGCAGACACTGTAGAACTGCCAATCTCCACCCCTTTTTATGCTCAGGCCCTCTTCCTCCTTTGTAAGTGCATCCTTCCCTAATAAAGTCTCTCACTTCATTTGTTGATATCCATTTTTCTCTGTCAAATTCTTTACCCAGATATCAGAACGCTTGTTGAATGAGGTACTATTTAATTCTTGCTTAAGAATGGGCTAATATGGGACTGGAGAGATGGCTCAGCGGTTAAGAGTACTGACTGCTCTTCCAGAGGTCCTGAGTTCAATTCCCAGCAACCACATTGTGGCTCACAACCATCTGTAATGGGATCTGATGCCCTTTTCTGCTATGTGTCTGAAGACAGCTACAGTGAACTCATATAAATAAAATAAATAAATCTTAAAAAAGAATGGGCTAATATAGTCAGCAGCAATAGTCAAAATATACTATATCAAGTAATGGTATTCTTAACATCACTTGAGGATGTAGAACACAGGTTTAGAGTAGAGTCAGAAGTCACTCAAGTTCATAATGTAAGAGTGCTGATGTTTAAACCAGATCTGAGGGGTTCTGGAGCTCATGATCAGAATTAAGCATAACATCATATTTTATCATTTTGCATTGCTAGGGGAAGCTAGAGTTTGCTTAATTCATAGTTTCCTGAATCTAAGGAATCTCTTCCTCCAGTATATAAAATAGCAACATGAGTACCGGGGACCAGGAAGCTAGCAAAGCAGTGGAATTTTGTTATAGAAACCCAGGGAAGCACACAGCATCTTCTTTACACTCCACTTACCCTCTTTACCAAGGAAGAAGCAAACAAAGCAATATGTGAAAAATGGCATTTGAAAGTTTGGCCTCATGCATGTATTTTTACAAGTTCTCCCCTTAGTATTATAAACCACTGGCACATGAAAATGCCGACACCTGGCAAAGGAACCCTGGAAGCCTCAAGCAATGGGACATTGCTTAACATTGGCAAAGAGGAGTTTCTTGGCCAGTGGGGCTTTCTGGAGGTCAACAGACAAAAGTATGAGAGGCAGCAGGCAAACCATAAAGGAAGTGTTTGGAAATGGAGATGCTCATGGAAGAGAAAGGAGGAGCTTCATGAGAGGACACAGGTGTGGAGGACAGCAGGGATTCTGATTTGCCTCATGTGAGCATCCACCTGATAATTTAATCCTTTAGTCCTTATCTCCTGACTCTTCTCCCTTCCCTTCCCTTCCCTTCCCTTCCCTTCCCTTCCCTTCCCTTCCCTTCCCTTCCCTTCCCTCTCTTCCCTCTCTTCCTCCTTTCCTCCCTCCCTCTTTCTCTCGCTCCCTTTCTCCTCCCGTCTTTTCCTTTCCTTTCCTTTCCTTTCCTTTCCTTTCCTTTCCTTTCCTTTCCTTTCCTTTCCTTTCATTTCCTTTCCTTTCCTTTCCTAATCTAGGCAGTCAATTTGCTATGGGGATGCCCTGACCACTTTCTGAATACTAAGATTTTAGGCTAGCCATCAGCTGATCTGGGGATTAGAACTTCAGCCATCATGCATGTAGACAAACCCCACACTCTCAAACCCCATTTATTTTTGCTGTTAGTATCTCAGTACCCTGATAAACCTTCCTATGATTTTTATAAAATAGATGGACGATTTCTTCAAAGATATCCGAAAAGTCATCATAGTCATTACTGAGTTGACAGTGGCTGCTGCTTGTAGTACCATGGCGAGAAGAATGCGTAAGTGAAGTCTGGGTCCAAAGAGAGAAAGTGGAAATATCACCCATGAAGGGAAAGAGGTAAGAATTTGGGACATAGGCTTCACCCTAAACCCCTGAGGTATTTACTGTGGCTTTGTTTGGTGCAAGCTGATAAGTTGTTGAGTGCAAATGAAGTTGGCATCACTTGGGAAATGACAGCAGGATGCTTATGGTGGCATGGGATGCTTTCTAACCTTCATGTTGTTGGTATTGGTACGTCTCAGGTCGTCTTGAGACATCCTGTGCAGTATCTTCCATGGGTGCTTAAAAATATCTGCTTGCTGTGTGACTCTGAGTGAATGTGGACTTTAATGCTTAATCTACAAACCATGGCAACCGGAACCGTGTGGTAAAGGGGCTGCATCGCGTCTGTCTGATGGATTGTATCTGTGGTTTTATGTGGTTTGAGAAAGTCCTTCAAGGATTCCTGTGCTGGAAACTTGGTCTCCAGTGTGTAGACATTAGGTGGTGGAATGTGGAAGAGATGTGGTTTAGTGGGAGGTAATTGGGTCATTGAATCACTGTCCATGGGAGAAATTTCTTAGAGGATCCTGGTTAGTTAGTAAGGAATATTGTTATCAGAGAGCAAGCTTGGCTCCCTGGTCTCTTATCGTGTGATCATCTCTCTTTTGTACATATGTTCCCATTATGCTATTTCCTAGAGCTTGATGTAATCAGAGAGGTTTTGCAAGAGGCACCGAAGTGTTGTTTGGATTTTGTTCTCCAAAACCGTGGAAAACGGGACTAACACAAACATTATATTGTAAAGCAATTTCACTGTCCTTCTCAGCTTCATCGATAAGAATGAAGGACTGAAGCAGCAAGTAGTTAAAACCGAATAAAATGGAAAAAAAAAAAAAACAAAACAAACCTCACTCTAGATGAATCCTTTGGGAACAAAATAGAAGTAAGAATTCCCACAGATCCTGATTGTTTGCAAGATTATTTTGTAATAGGGAGGGTGAGGTGAAGATTTGAATTGCTGGGCAGAGGCAGCAGCGACCAAGATCCCTTTACCATTGTCATCAAAACGGCAGGGGTAATACTCGACCTGTTATTAGCGACTCTGCCATGGCTGAGGATTAAATATCAAGAGAGATGAGAGCAGCAGTTGCTGTTTTCAAGAGTCACATAAATCAATTGGCATTTTGTAAGTGAGTGTGTTAAACCCAGCAGGGCAGCTGCACTGTGGAAGCTCAGCTAGGCAGAGTCCTGTAGCTGCCTAAGAAGGCTTTTGAAATGTAATTAAAAGCAAAGCAAAACCTGACCATCCTCTCTGGCCCCTCCATTCTTCCTTTGCATGCCCAGATGCTGAAATGGCTCATTTGAGTTCATCCTTAAATCCCAGCTCCTTTTCTGGGATAGGCTCACTGTTAAATGGGCCAATTCGGAGAACTGTTCTTGCTTAACATCAATTCATAGTCAATGGGAAGTGGGGGTGGAGGTGGGGAGTAGAGCAGCAAGGAACACGTTTAAGTATGGACTAAAGTGATGCCTGTGGGGTGTTTCCAGCTAACATACATTGGACAGCCTTTGGTAAGAACAGGGGTCACTGTGACAATGATGACGGGTCTGGTAATCAGTTTCTTCATTTTATACCAAAGTGGGTAAGCTGGGGATTGTTTGGGTTCCAGGCATCTGCTTACTGGCACCCTTCAGGATAGGATTTTTAATCTTTCTGTGAAGCAGATAGATCACATTTGGGGAAGGGCCTCACTGTGGCTCAGGAGCACCCATCTAGGCCAAGGGGGAGCGAAGAGGAATGCTCCTGCTTGCTCTTAAAAGCAGCTGATTGCCCAGGCTGGGCCAAGGCACTAAGGAAGGCTGTGAGGCCATTGGGCCAAAGCCTAATAGGAAAACAGTAGCGATTTGTCTCCACTGCTATTTATGTTTCAAGTGCTGGACAGGTTGTCAGTGCAAGTGAGGGTCGCTAAATTCACTGCCTTTTAGATTACGGCTACAGTCTGTGACTTGACAAGTCACTTCATTTAAAAAGCATCGCACGAGGGATATTTCTTCTCCTTTTTAAATAAAAAACAAAGGAGAAAAAAAGAGGCCACTAGAGGTTTCGATGGTTGAAATGAAGAAAGTGCATAAGACATTCTCAACCTGACACATGGATATTGGAAGAAGGTGGCTGCCCTTTCAAGCTTCTCTCTAATTAAATTGGAAGGGAGGAAGGAGCCACAGATGTCAGTCCCACTCATCTGCGGACTGGGTGATGTTTCACTGAGGGCAGGGACAGCATGAGAGTCTGCTACTTTTCATCCACAAAGGCCATTGTTATAAGCAATGGGCTACAAACCAGGAACAAATGATACCTACTCTTTTAATACACCTTTAATTTGTTTTCTGAGGCCTTTAAATTCTGTGGGAAATAACTATGAGCAAAAAGAAGCAGTTAGTTATCTAGTGAGTGAAGGGGGAGGTTAACAATTCAAAATAGAAGTCTTCAGAATAAAAAGCCCTGAATAGTCAAGCGTGGATTTGAAAGTTGTGGATGGAATATCAGCACATATTCCTTGTGTGTGTAGTTATCAACAAATGTCTACTGCTACCATATACCTGCCAATAAGTGAATCAAGAAATATAGAGGAAGAGGAAGAGGGCATCTGCAGCTCTCATGGAACCTGCATTTTCAAATGGGGAGATGAAATCAAAAGATTCGGGGAGGCCCCAGCCTTCTTTCACATTGAAAGAAAAGGAAATGACTGATGTGGTGACTCACATCTATAATCCCAGAACCTGCGCGGCTGAGACAGGAAGGTCGTCCCAGATTGGAGACCAACTATGCATAATGACCAGGATAGTTTGGGTTAAAGGATGAGACCCCAAGGAAGGCATGGAATTAAAAGCCACAGGAAGCAATTTATTATTTGACAACATAAAATGTAAAACCTTCTCCATAGCAGAAACCTTTATCAAGCAATAGACAAATGACAGGCTGAAGGACAAATTTGTAGTATATGCGACCTCACAGGATCACAATAGTACAGAGCTGAACTTTCAACACTACAAGGGTAGCCTGACATTTTTGGGAAGAGTTTGGTCACATCTACTCCAGCTGCACATGGGCATATATGAACCAGCGAGTCCACAGCTGTGCAGTGATGCTCAGAGCAGCAGAAGCACCTCCCATCTTAGGAGAGTACCTGAGGCTTTATATCCATAGAATGGGATAACAGCCAGCACAAATGACAGTTGTAGAAGCAGCAGGAACCATTTACCAACTATCTTGTGTGAAAGAAATAAAATAGGACGGAATCTTAAAGCCGTCATATGAACTCACACACGGGAACGTTTATCTCCATTTCTTCTAGGCACGTTGTCGGCAAAGTCATAAAGCCAATCAAGGACAGGATCATCACAAAGTATTTATCATCGTCATGCCTTGGGTTCACTTAAGGCTTATTATGTGCTCTTGTTTGTACAGATTAGTTTATGTACAATTTAACTCACGTAATATGGAATACTATGCTACCTAGTTACTATAATTGTATGTTGATTATATAATATTGCATATAATATATTATTTATACTTACAAATATATGTGCATACAGAAACACATATGCATAATTTTTGACCTACTTGTTTAATATGTGAAGAATGTCTAAGTAATGTTGTTAGCAGTCTTACCCCAGACCATGGCACTGTTAGTAATGGAAGCTTGTGGTGGGAAACTTTCTTATGGTTAGTTTATGCCCCCCCCCCCACACCTTTTTAAGCTACCCTATGCTGTTCACATTTTTGACATACATCCTGTATTCTTCTTATAGTAAAGTATTTTTAAAAAACCAGAATCGTTTAAAATTTCAGCCGGGCGGTGGTGGCACATGCCTTTAATCCCAGCACTTGGGAGGCAGAGGCAGGCAGATTTCTGAGTTCAAGGCCGGCCTGGTCTACAGAGTGAGTTCCAGGACAGCCAAGGCTACACAGAGAAACCCTGTCTCGAACCCCACCCCCACCCCCCAATTTTTTTTTTTCAGTATGGGGAAAGACTTACTTGCACTTGTGGCTTTATCCCAAAGGCAAATTTCTAAATACAAACAAACAAACAAACAACACTCAAACCAAACACCCTGTTCCCCCAAACCTCAAAAATAAAATAAAATCAATTCTGAGATGGTTCCATTTCTAGAATAAAGGAAGACAAATTAACTGGCAAATAAGACAGTCATTCCAATGAGAGGAGAATAGTGTCAGACAAACCAATATTATATGAAACAAGACCAATTTCCCAGTTAGGTGGACAGGAAGAAGTTTTAGTGTATGCCCTGTACATCTCACTGTCTCTCTAACCTACCTCATTCACTGTTCCAGCCACAGAAAGAACCACTGCTGTGGTCTTCATGCCCACAGCTCCAAGTAGAGAGAGCTGAGCTTGGCTAGTTGTTAGAAGCTCTCTCTGACTGAGAAGGGTTTGGATATTGAAGGTGGCACTTTTTTGCGCACTCACATGAGTTTCCCTTACCTACTTCTCCACCTATAGCATCATTGTGCTAAATTCTTCTCACTGATTGATGTATTTTGCTTGTTTGCCCAGCAAGGACTAAACCACCCACCATCTTTTGTCAGCATCACTCTCCCACTTCCATATGATGTGTACTCTTGGACTCTACTTACTGTATTTTTATGAGTGATGATTAGTAGCTGAATAGCCTTAGGCAGAAATCTTAGAGCCTGTTACTATGATGCCCCTTTCAACCTGAATATTTGAAGAAAGATCCAACCTGAGTTTCCTTAACGAACCAAATGATAATGATGAGTCTCAAAGGAAATGGAAGTATGAGCAGGATGTAGATATAATTCACTTTTGTCCTAGTGCGTTTTTTCTTGTATATTCCCTTTAGCCCCAGAAAAACTCAGTGTACAGCCTGACTCATTAGAAACATCTGAACTTCCCTATTAGCTTCTTACCTCCTCCTTCAGCATGTGATGTCGATAGGCATGAATTACAAAATTGTTTCCTCATACATGTGCAATTAACGAGTCTATACAGAGACATTTTTCTCAGATGGAAAGAACAGTAGATGGCTAATACCTGCCACAGAAAAATATTGGGCTCAGGGTTTTTTCCTTATTATATTGTATGGCAACCAAACATTTAAATGCACTCAAACATTTATTTATATCAGACAAAAAGACTGTTGTGTTATATCTCACCCCTGTGCTAAAGCCATTTCTTCTCAATCTGGGTAGGTGTACTGGCTAGTTTTGTGTGTCAACTTGACACAGGCTGGAGTTATCACAGAGAAGTGAGCTTCAGTTGGGGAAGTGCCTCCATGAGATCCAGCTGTGGGGCATTTTCTCAATTAGTGATCAAAGGGGTAGTGCCACCCCTGGGCTGGAAGTCTTGGGTTCTATAAGAGAGCAGGCTGAGCAAGCCAGGAGAAGCAAGCCAGTAAGGAACATCCTTCCATGGCCTCTGCATCAGCTCCTGCTTCCTGACCTGCTTGAGTTCTAGTCCTGAGTTCCTTGGTGATAAACAGCAATGTGGAAGTGTAAGCCAAATAAACCCTTTCCTCCCCAACTTGCTTCTTGGTCATGATGTTTGTGCAGGAATAGAAACCCTGACTAGGACAGTAGGTGAACAGTCTGTTTGGAAGTTTGCAACCTCACTTTGAATCCCATTTCTATCATGGGGGAAACTCACTGTGGCCACACAGAGTAAATGTCCAGACATTCCATTGACAATGGATTTCAATCTAGAGATGGTCAGATGCTTGTTTAAGACAGTCAATAATTGCAGAGCATATCTCCTCAGATACCATCATCCATTTATGTAAGGGTCTCTGGATTCTACCTAAAGATCATGTATTTAGAATGCAAACCATTTGGACTATAATCATTTCAGCACTTCCTAGAAACGACTTCACTGGAGTGAGGCCACAGTTTCTCTATAAGACAATGAAAAGACATTACCTATTTGAACACATTTATTCTATGAATTTCATAAACTTCAGTCACATATCTTTTCTAGTGCCTTATTTAGTAGCTTATATCAAGACTCTAAGCATCCGATGGTTCTAGAAAAATAAAATAGCTCTTCAACTATGACTAATATTTTAAATTAAAATAGCTATTTTAATGTTTTCCCTTTTGTTCTTACTTTAGAGAAGTTCTGTGAGTATATTACCCAGAATACAAGCATGCTGTCTATATATCTCAGGTCCATATCAGCATGTTTTCCAGTGCTTTCCAACATGGTCCATGAACCACCTACATAGGAACTCCTTGGTACTTGCTTTTACAGGGAGATTATTGGGACCTTCACAAACATGCTCAGACTTTCTGGGGGTAGTCCTAGAATCCATGACATTAGAACCATCGAGGTGAGGCTCAGGTACCATGTGTTTGATCTCAGTGTCTAACATCCTGACTAACATCTGGGCTTTTGTTCCCCTCCAAAGTGTCAGATTGGCCTGGGGAATCAGGAACCAATCTGCTTTTTTTAGAACACAGAATTTGAAGGAGAGAAAATTTATGAGAGAAATTCATATTTTTTTAATTGAATTTTATCCCCTTTACTGAACTAACAATTTAGTCTCCACTTGTTGGGTACCATTTTGTATCTTACAACCTGCTGACATGTTAGTTCATGTATCTATAATCTTATTTTTGTTCTTTCATGATAAATGAAGAAAAAGTTTAGGAAAGAAGGAACTTTCTGGATGCCACATAGATAGAAAGGAGTCTTTTAATCCAGTACAAGATGTTGTCAACATCTTAGCTCTAATTCTGTAATTGATCTCCATCTTGCTTCCCTGTTGTAGGTATTAGGCTCTTGGGAAAAACCAGTGCCATGTTCGGTCTTGCCTGGAACTCAAAACACAACTGGGTCTCCATTCCCAACAGCTGTCTGCTCTTTATTTTTCTTTCTATCCCATGGTTCTCTTTGTCTTCTCTGGTATGATCAGAAGATTCATGTGTCATGGAACTCATGGAGAATGTACTATTTGTACTCAAAATGTAATCAGAAAACACACATCTGCTTTTTGTGTCCCATTATAAATCCTAAGTTTCATTTCAGAATTGTTCATGATAAGTAGATGAGCTGTTAGCCACCTTAGAAAATGACATAGATGGCTGCTGACCTCTTCAACCATTGGAAGGTCTTCGAAGAGCAAATTGATTTGTAAGCAGATGAGAGTTTCAGTGTTTCTTTAGCTCATGTTATACAGAATCCAAAGCTAACCTGTCTGCATCCTTATGCTCTGGATGTATGGTTGGTTACTGAGATTACCTGTTGCCAGCCCAGGGTACAGGATGCAGAGCAGAAGCTGTCGATGTGGAGAGACTTGAGAGATTGCCAGGCTGGATAAATTGCCTCACAGATACCAATCTTTAAAGCGTAATTATTTCCCCATTAAGACTCCTTTTGCAATGCAAATATTAATGCAAGTGGTTATACCTTTTATCAGCAATGTCTTAATTCTCAATTAACAGCTAAGGGATTTCTTGGCCTGCAGGCAATCAGGATGGGTACTTGGTGAAATAGGTTCTGAGGAACTAGGAAGACTAGAATGGAAAAAGAAACTCTGCTGGCAGGAAGAGAAGGTCACAGACTCAGACATTACGTTTTAAACAACTATGACTTAACTTATGTAAATATTTGGGGTAAGTGGGCAGTAAGTAATCTGAGAAAATCTCTCTCACTAATGAGTTATGGTGTGAAATTATCTGCAGGTATAGATCAAGGTCTACTACACATAAAATATACATATATATTACATGCCATATACATATCCGTTTTGGAATCAATATAAGGCACTGATTTTTTTGGGTTCATTTAAGGTAGTGCTGAGTAGATTTTTAAACTTGCTGCTATATACTTTGATGGACAATAATGACCCAGTTTCTAAGACAATAACTGGGGAAGTTCCAAGCAGGAGGTCTTGGGATACATAGAATAAATTGCAAGACTTTTAAATCTTCTCATTCTTTGTTTACTTGTGTAGTGATTTAAGATAATGTTGGTTTCCAGAAGTCTGAACTTAATTATATTAATAGCTCAACATGATATGCTTAGGTGATTTCAGGTTCCTGGTCAAAGCTTTACAGTTTCAGGGTGAATAAAGTTAAGCATCCAAACAAACCCTTTTTAAGTAGAAGAAGTTACTAGGAGGGAAACTTAGCAGTCCTCTCAGGTAACAATGTCAGATCTGATGTGTGGATAGGCAAAAGTGGCCACAGGAAGGATGTGAACACAGCACCGCACAGCAAGAAGAGGTTCTGAATAAAACAAGGTCCTAGAGAGGAGCATGGGAGGGGGCATGAGAGGGCACAGGGGAATTAATGAGATAATATGACAGAGGAGACTGACACCAGGAAGGAATTAAGATGACTTGGAGACACATGTCGCTCCAAGAAGTAGGTGGACTAAGTTCCTAGACTGAGAAGTTTGGTTGGGTTGGCCGATCCTAAACTGCATCCGCAGAAGTACTTCATTTTGATAGGGCAGGAAATACACTATCAAGTGGCCATCTGATGTTCTATATAGAAGAGAATAAGTGACAGATAAGCGAGTGATTTCATTTATTGGATAATATGACATATGCTTCAATTTCACAGAGGCTCGGACAATACAATAGTCTTCAGTTCTTTTTAAAGAATCAGAGACTCTAAAAATGTTTGAGGAATTTAAAAACTAGTACTAATGGTCCTAATAATCAATTCCAGATAGCCAAAGTGCTTTAGATTCATGCTTGAGCAACTGATAAAGGTTTTCATGCACATCAAAGACCATGAATATGCCTCTTTCTCATGCTCAAGTCCTTTCTGATTGCTCTGTCTACCTGCAGACAAATATGTTCTATTAAAGACAAAGGTACTTGCCCTTGGTATGAAGATTGGGATTTCGGCTATGCATTAACTACATGAGTGTAAAACGTGCTCAGGCTAAGTTGATAAAAAGTATACAAATAAATTTAGGTTAGAGGGACATGAAAGTGTTCAATATTCTAACAGAAACAGTTCTCCCTTCTAGAGATGAGGATAAGAAATTTGAGACGAATTTAAAATAAGATTGGATGCCCAGCTACATGGCCCAGTATGTAGAGCTGCTATTGTTAATCCTGAGGATCTGAGGTTCATGCCCAGTAATGACATGGCATGTGCCCACAAACACAAACACACACACACACACACACACATGTATGTATATGTGTATATACATATATGTAAATAAATAAGTAAAGGCAAGAAATAAATGGAATGAGTAAATAATATTTGATTGAAAAGCTTTTAAAGTATTTTCAATTGATTATGTAGATTTCTCTTTTAATGTATTTATTATTTCATAATTGTGTACATAAATATGTGATATTGTTTGTTTATATACCTTTACATTATACTCTTTCAACCCTTTCATACTTCTATTCAACTCTTCTTCCCACTAAGTCCCTCTTAATTCTCTCTTTTCTGATTAAAACAAACAAACAAAAAACCAACTGAACTTCCAAGATCAAGATTTTCAGAATAGTTCAAGGGACAGACATAATTCAAGATAAAGAAATTTCATGCTGAGCAGTGGTGGTGCACACCTTTAATCCCAGCATGTGGGAGTCAGAGGCAGGAGGATTTCTGAGTTCAAGGCCAGCCTGGTCTACAGAGTGAGTTCCAGGACAGCTAGGACTACACAGAGAAATCCTGTCTCAACAAAACAAGACAAAACAAAACAAAAAATAAAAATAAAAAAGAAATTTCATTATGTCATTTTGTGCTTAGAGTACATTGGATTATTAGATTTAATTCAGGAAAAAAAGTGTGGTGCAAGGGCCAAAAACTTAAAAGTATTCTATGAGGCAATCTTCAGTCAACATTTTACTTAATGACTACACCACTGCCAGAGGTAAGGAAAAGTATATGAATATTCTATTTTGCTCTTAATATTCAGTTTTAGGATGAGCAGAATTATTTTTCTACACTTTGACAAATAGTCAAAGAATTTCCAGTAGGACAAAGCAAAACAATTTCTCTCCAGGCATAAACCTAAATTACATAATTTAGAGTAATATAAAGAGTGTGGCCACCACAGATAGCTGCCATTATGCAAAGTTCAATAGCCACCAGTCAAAAGCCAAAGACTATCAGCTCACCAGATACATGGACACTTACTCAAAGACACACACATATACATATTCAGACACACACACACACACACACACACACACACACACACACACACACACAGAGGAGAGAGAGAGAGAGAGAGAGAGAGAGAGAGAGAGAGAGAGAGAGAACAAATACATAATGATTTTCAATTTGTAAATCCCTGCTTCATATTTACTAGCTCTTTTAAGTAAAAAAAAATAATCATAATAAAGAATTTTAATACTTAATTTGGGGCCCAGTAAGATAAATGCATATATTCTCTCTAATATAGGTGGATCCCACCTTCTTGTTTTTAGATTTGTGTGCTTAATTTGGAGTGTCTGCAGGGTCCAGGGAGGTACAAAGAGGCCAAGAATACTACAGGTGGAAAGATTTAAGGGTACTGGTGTTCTGGCATTAGAGGTATGGCAAAAAAATGTTGGAGTGAGGGCTAATCAAAAATAAGGATGTATGAAAGAGCCATATGGAAACCTATTGCTTTGAAAGATAATTAAGAATTTTAATTTTTGAATAGACTTTGAAATAAAGTACCCTATACTGGTGGTAATGCTGTTCCCGAAAACTGTATATTATTATAGAAAATTCCCAGTGTAAGTGTGTGATTATACCTAGAAACTTTTGGCCAGAGTAGGCCAAAAGACCCACTCTCCAAACAGTATAGGCTATTCCATTCCTCTTTGTGATCCACCAGAACTAAATGGAAATTCTGTTTAACTGAAGAGCCATATGTTTTGGTTTCAGAGCATAGAGAAATGAAGCTGAAACTGAGTTGAAAGCTTGCTCCTGATTGGCTAGTTTTCGTTCTGTCCAAAGATGTTATGTAAGCTGCTGAGGGAACAAAGTTATCGATGATTTCACACAGAGGTAGATGTGTCCACTAGTGCAATAGTGGCATGGCTATTAAGGGGTTAACCAATCATTTTCTGACTGGATCTGAGGACTCCATAGAGGGTCTCTTATACAGTTCTAGAAACCTAATTAAAAATATGGGTAGGCTATAGGGCCTAGAGAAGACTCTTCTACTGTTGTTCTGCTAAATAAACATATCAAAAACTGTCTTTAATATTTATATGTATACTCATGGATTAGTGCTGTTCTGTGTGCCTTGGTCAGAGAAATTTCTTTTTGCAGTAGGCTTCAGCTAATGCAGAGATTCATAATTGGTCAACAGGCTGAGAATATTTGATAGTTGAGGGCTCTGCACCAAATGAGAATCTACATCACACCCTCTAAAGCTCAGGGAACATATCAGAAGAAGGTGCAGAAAGAATATAAGAACCAAAGAATGTGGAGAAGTGCTGGAAAATTCCACCGTCTGAATATAACATGGCTGTTGCCCTCACGAAGTCACACCACTTCTGGTTTCCTGTACAAGATCTGCACAAAATTGGGCAAGTAAACATGCTGTCACGGAGGGAGGAGATATTTATGAGGACCCACTTATCCACAGGATGAGGCTGTTGGTAGTTACTTGTGACTGGGAGATAGAAGACCATTTTCTGAGTTGCCAAGGCTCCAAAGAATAACCTCCCCATCATTTATGCTCATGTAAGCGACCTTAATTAAACTCAGTAGGTAATATGAAAAAATATATGAAAGTCGAAGAAGGACTTGCTAGGAAGAAGAAAAAGTTTAGAGGGAGTAGAAAAAGAATAAGGAAGGGAAGAAAATAAGACCAAACACATTTTATAAATACATGGAATTATCATAGAATACAAATGAAATAATTTAATTTGTTGTCATATGTCTTGTCTGTGGTTCCTAAAGTTTGTATAGATACATAAAATCATATATGTGTATATAACATGAAAGTAGAAGTAAAACTGCCTAGGAGACTAATCAGAGGCAGAAGAATGTGAAGGGGAGAGTTGGAAATCATGGAGGAGAATGTGCTGAAGGTACAATGTACTCTAATGTGAAAATATCCTGGGCTAGTGAGATTGCTAAGCTGGTAAGAGCACTGATGGCTCTTCTGAAGGCCCTGAGTTCGGATCCTAGCAACCACATGGTGGCTCACAACCACCTGTAATGAGATCTGACACCCCCTTCTAGTGTGTTTGAAGACAGCTACAGTGTATTATGCTGGAGTGAGCGGGGCTTTCCTGTGTTCAATTCCAAGTAGCCATATGATGGCTCATGGCCATCTGTACAGCCACAGTGTACTCATACACATAAAATAAATAAATAAATCTTAAAAAAATATCCTTATGCAACAAAATAACATGTATATTGAACACATACAATTGTAACCTTTAAATATCATAATTAAAAATAATTGAATTTGGTAACAGTGTTATGTCCAGTGTTAACAAGATACAATGCTCAAGAGGAAAGAGGAAACAATTATTTGGAAACCATTACAATGATAAAAAAATTAGTAATGACATTAATTTGTTCTATTTTTTAAATTAAAATATATTTCTTTTAAAGTCTTTGGGTGGTTTGCCTACATGCAAATCTATCTGTCTACCACAGTGGTCATAGAGGGCAGAAGTGGGCATCAGTTCCCCTGAATTGGAGTTACTGATGGGGATGAGCTAACATTAAGGTGCTAAGAATCAAATTCTGGAATCCTCAGGAAGAGTAACCCGTGTTCTTATCCACTGACCCAACTTTCTCTGTCAATAGTCATTATTCTTAGGTATTCTAGTTCCCTATTTTGAATATGATAAACAGAACCCAGACTATCTCTCATTTAGCCCTCTCTGAAGTGCTAGAGCTTGAGATGAATACTCAGCACAGGCTTGGCAAATTCTCTACCACTGAACTATATCCCCAGCCATAGATATCTATTTTGAATAAAAACTTAAGATTGATGGTCAAACATATTTATTTACTTACACCCCCCCACCCCCCCCCCACACACATGCACACAGAGTTCTTAAAATTGCTATTTGTTATTTTCCAGATTTAAGTTTGAACTTGAATAGAGCAGTAGAGAAGGGTTGGGCAATATGTTCCATTGACAAATTTGACATTTTGCCTGATTGTACACAGCTCATAGCTAATAATGGCCGTCACTCTTATAAATGGCTAGAAATTACAAGAGGACTATTATATGAAAAAAAAAAAAGCCAAATTCAGATTTCATTGTTGTTAAATATCATTTAATAAGGACACATGCTTGAACATTTACTTCGATGTTTTTTTGCCTCAGCAAGAGCCTAGCTGCAAGAGAGTCTATCAACCATAATGTTGAGAGTGTTTTCTTCTATTGTATGTTCTATAGAAAATATTTGCTTACCTCTTATGTAGAAATAAACACAGGGACACACATCTAGTGAACTGTAACTTCTTTGAGGCTGTTGTATTTCTCAGTTTTAAAACACAGGAGTGTTGTGTGTAGCATTTTGCTGCCCTGTCTTAGCTCTGGGAATCAGCTGTGCTACCAGCCCCCACCCAGCTTCCCTTGAATCTACAGTTCAAAAGACACACACAGTTGGTCTTTTTCAACTTGCCTTTTTGGCACAATTGTTTGCTGCTACAATCTTCCTCCTGGAAAAGTGTGCCCTTATTAATATTTTTATCTCTGTACCTTCGACCTGTCGTAAACTTTAGCAGCTCAGTCACATCTAGCCACTACTGAACACCAATGACCACCTGCCAGTAGGAGCTGCCTAAATGGCCACTCCATTTTGAGACCTCACATTGCAGGTTTGGTTCTTCTTTCTTTAAAGTATGACAAACTCTCCTCTCCTACCTGTGTCTTTCTGCTTACCTCCAGAGACAAGGAAGTCCTGCCTATTCCTTCCACCAATCAAAGGCCCATGGCTTTCTTTACTAACAGATCAAGAATCAACTGGAGAACAGGACCTTAGCATCAGAACTGCTGCTAAACAGGAGTATAGTAAATAGCGTAAAAAGAACACTTCAAAAGTAATGTTCTATTAGCTCAGCTTGCTACAATTTAAAAGTAATTGTGATCTCAACACTTCTCTATGCATATCTACTTTTAAATCATACTAAATATTTTTCTAAAGCTGTGGGTCCCAAGCAAGGTAGCCTAGCTGAGGACTTCCATCCACAAATGCTTCTTAGGTCTAATGCAGAATCCCTATGACTGTGATTGGTGTTGAGAGCCCTGAGACTCTCTGCATTACCACTCCAGTGAGGATTCTTCCCATCAGGATCTCTGCTAGAGCTTCACAGGGGCAGCCCATTTCTTTGTTTCCATTGCCCTGTCTTCTAAACCAGCTATGCTTTAAAGAAGGTTTTCAAAGTCCTGGCTGTGGATATGAACTGAACTATTTCATCTTGTATCCTGAGGCTTTCTGGGGAAAAGACCACTGTACTTGCCAAGGAATGGAGTTATTCCCAGGAGCAACGTAGTCAAAGTTAGAATCAGACTAACAGCTTTACACTTACTTCTTTCTAAAGGAGCTGAAAAGGCCCCAGGCATTTCCTTTGCCTACTGGAAAACTGGTGATCATAAGCCTGCAAGGTACGTAGTGCTTTGGGTTGCAACAGCAGAGAAAAGCCATTATATGAAATCGCACATAAATGGCCAACAAGATGGGCCAGCAACCCATAAGAGTCAGTCACAGAACTTTCAAATTAAGAAACTAGAAATTATATTTCCAGTAGTTGAAATGTTTTCCCTGTGAGAACAGTATTAGCCCACATCCACAGTATACTTTTTCTTTATATTTGCTGCCCAGGAGTTCCTAGAATTAATGAACTGGAGCAGAATGATGTGCTACTCTTGCTGAGACTGACAGCTTAGACTAGCCACATGGCTCAGACCTGAAAATCCATTTCTGTGCTTCTAAGCTGAAGCATATTCTCCATTTTCAGTTTATAAAGTAAGGTTCTTGCCCCACTATGAATTTATTTTTATGCAAAGTGAGGTACAGATTTAATTTAACTCTTTTGTAGGTGAATATCCAATTTTGCCAGCACCATTTGCTAAATAGCCATGCCCCCTGCGCCCCACACCTGCCCCATTGTGTGGCTTTGACATCTTTGCTATATGTTGGGTAGCTATAGATGTGTGGGTTTATTCCTGGGTTCTCTATTAAGTCCCACTGTTTTGTATGTCACTTTTGGTACCAGTATTATACTTTGTATTGAAAGCTTTGAAGTATAGTTTAAGGTTAGGTAATATGACACATCTCAAGACTAGACAGATTCAGTGCTGAATGCCACCAAACTTTCAAGAACTTTCTGGAACTAAATACTTATCAAAATTGTTTCACAAAAAAGAAAGAGGTTACATTCATTCTGTGAAGCAAGTATTACCTTGATACTAAAACTAATAGTTGACACTTAATAGTAAAGAAACTCTTATGAAGAAAGAGAAAAAAAATCATAGACTAATTTCCCTAGTTAGTATAAAGTCACAAGTTCTCAACAAATTACTTGCAAACTTAACTCAAGTACACATTAAGATGGTCATGCATCATGGTCAAGTTTGTTTTGTAACAGAATATAAAGATAGTTTTACATGTTAAATGATGAACATGGTACAGAAAATGAATAGGCTTACAAACAGAAATCATATGATCATCTCAAAAGATGCAGAAAAATGTGAGGTTATTCTTCAAAGGATGCAAGAAAATGAAGTAAAAACAAACAAACAAACAACTGCTTCCACAAATTGTCCTCTGACCTCTACATATATGTTGTGGCATATGAATGCCTCTACATACAGATACATGACACAAGTAGAGGCATACACACATACACATAAATAAATGTAAAATTTTTCAAAAAAGATGAAGGAAAGTATTTTCTTTAATGATAGAAGTCTTGAAGAAACTAGTAATAGATGGACTATCTTCAACACAATGAAATCTATGGATTACAATGTACTGTTTTCATTGTTATAATTGGTGGTTTGATGTTAGAATGCATTCTTACTGTATGTATATATATGATATATATATATATATGATATGTCATTTTAATGTTCATTTATCGTGTTTCTTTTTGTTAAAGATGACTTGCTATTTAATTTATATTTATTTTATTCTATGGAAATGGAGTTAGGAAAAACAATTCAGCCCTCTTTTCAAGTCCAACATGAGTCATAAAGGAGCAGAGACTACATATAACACCAAAAGCCCATTTGCATTTGAAGCAGATTGGATAGGCTAAAAGTTTGATGTGTGGGTGCTCAGTGAGCTGATACAATGCTTTAAATTTGTGCCTACTCTTATTGGATATTATTGCTTTTCTCTGAAGGAAAATGGAAGAGCAGTGGATCCAGGGGAGAGGAGAGGTCCAGGAGACCTGGAAGGAGTGGAGGAAACGGAGGTTGCTATCTGAATGTATTGTATGAGAGAAGAGTGAAAAGAAAAAAAGTTGTCGCCAAGCCAACACTCTTCTCCAATCTATGCAACAACAGCAGTTTCTTGTTTGGACTGTTATGTGCCATTCAAAACAGATTGTATATCACAATTGTAGATAACCTTTCTAGTGGGTGGGCTGAGTTGACACTTTGAAGCATGTTTCAGAGCCAAATTTACATAGAAGTTGTGGTCATCGTTTAGTAGTCTACTGTCACTCTAATCCAGTACAGCTTTCTGAACTCTAGTGAAGGAATTATATCTGAGAAATATTCTCACCTAATTGGAGACACCAAAATTTGCAACTTGCAGGTGACATTGATTAATGAATATGCCTAATTCTTCTGCACAATGTCAAAATATGTACCTTACAAGCAATGATTCAAAAGTTAGATAAACTAGGCATCCAAGTTATTGTTTTATCAATGATATACACTTGAACTTCTGACAATGATTATTATTACCATTTGTATGGAAAAGATTTTCTAAATGTTGGTCAGATCAAGAAACATTTTTATTCTACAGGAATGTAAAACTTACTTTCTATTAGCAACAAAGTGTTGGTTGTAATACTTTCTATCCTGATTAGTAAAGATGTCTTTGAGCTTAATTACTATGATTTAAAATGAAGACTCTGAAGCCACAATTTCTTTTGCGTCAACCTAACATATAAGACATAGCTGAAGTCAAAATTATACTAATTGATAAAGGGCTGAGAGCATTTCCAACATTTCTGCTCTAATCTGAAGGAGACAAGGATGGCCATTCTCAAATTATGAGATCAGCATTCAATATACAGGTCAAAGTCTTAGCTATAGCAACAAGAGAAAGATATAAAAGGGGTAAAATGTGGAAAGAAAGAAATTAAATATCTCTATTTGCAAAAGAGATGATTCTGTACTTTAAAAAAAAGCCCACAAACTCCACCAGGAAACTTTAAATTTTGATAAAATACTTTTGATAAAATTGAATGATATTAAATATGTGTAAAAAAGTAAGTAGCTTTTATATATAACAGATAATGAAATTGTTGACAATGAAATTTGGAAATAATTCCATTCAAAGTAAGTTGAAAAACACCCAGGAATAAACTTAAGTAAGGAGGTATAGGACTTCACAATAAATATTTTAAAACATTAAAAAGTAATTGAAGGCACCCAGTGATGGAAACTTAGTCCATGCTCCTGGGTTGGTTGAATTGATAATGTGAAAATGGTTATACTACTAAAAGCTACGTATAAATTTACTGCAATACCTATCAGAATACTAATGAAAATCTTCACAAAACAAGAAGAAGAAGAATAAAAAAAACCCTAAAAAGTTCACGGTTACACGAAAGGCCATGGATGGCAAGAGCATATTAAGCAGGGAGAAGACTGTAAGAAGCATCACTGAACGAATAGATATTGAGAAATTCTTGTCAACCAGGGATGTGGTAATGATTCCATGCCTACTCTTTTTCCCAATTCAGGTAAGATAGCATTATGGTATATTTTTATCTCTTTATATAAATATTGCTATTCATAGATGTAGTTGAGACACAGGGGTCTGAATTGATTTTATAAGCTCTGAAGCTAGTAAATAGGTCATTCAGGAATTGAATTCTACTCTGTCTAGTGGCAAAGTATGATTTCCCCTACCTAGTGCTAGGGGTCCAATTTAGAGTCTTGTACACACTAAGAGCACACTTCTCTACCACTAAACGGAGTCTCTATCTCCAGTCCATGTTTTTTTTTTTTTTAAATAATAAGAGCAGAAGTCCTATTTCAGAAATGGCAGAAAAGATAAGAAAGAGGGAATATATATGGCTCAGTATAGAAAATAAAAGGATTATGGAAACTAGAGAGGGAAAGCCTAAGGTGAAAATAAAACCTTTCCATACAGCAGGAGTTCATAAAATTTAACTTCATAGTTGCATCTCATTCTTGTCTATCTTATTTTACTATTTTTGTTTTGTAAAATCATCAAGTCTTTGTAATGGTGCTCGCTAATTTTATCCCAACGTGACACGAGCTAGAGTTATTTGAAAGGAGAGAACCTCAGTTGAGAAAATGTTCTCATAAGATCTAGCTGTAAGGCATTTTCTTAATTAGTGATTGATAGAAGGGGGCACAGCTCACTGTGAATGGTGCCATCCCTGGGCTGGTAGTCCTGGGTTCTACAAGAAAGCAGGGTGAGCAAGGCATGAGAGCAAGCCAGTAATCAACTCCTGCCTACAGGTTCCTGCCCAGATTTAGTTTCTCCCTTAGCTTCCCTCAACGGGCTCTGATTCAGGACATGTAATTAGCATAAACCATTTCCTTCCCACATTGTTTTTGGTCATGGTGTATCTTCACAGCAATAGAAACCCTCACTAAGACACTAATATTAGAGTCTTAGAACTGGATTTAGGGACTATAGGTACTCAGTTTGTCTCCAACTTTAGGAAAGTCATCTCTCCCTAATTCACTTTTCTCATCTGTAAAATAGAAGATATATAATACATGTCGTGGTGACCTCATAAGGTTACTAAGGAGTTCAAAAGAGGAACTATATGCAAATTACTAAGCAGCATATAAGTAAATGCAAGCAGTTAAATTTAAAAGTTCACTTGTCCTAGGCTGCTGGAGGTGCTCCAGCTTGCTTGTCTAAGTCCTCTCTGCAGATTAGCCCAGGATTTGACCTTCCACTCAAGAACCATCCTATGAAGGTACACGTCTGCCTGCAGGAACCGACCTCCACCCATTTGCAGGATGCCAGGATGCCTAGGCAGTCAGAGATATTTTATCCTCTGACTTTCTGCAGTTACGTACGTTTGTCTCACTTTGAGCCTTTCCAAAATATTTACTGCATATTTAAATTGAATCAAGCGTTAAAGATTGTTTATGTGTATTGTAAAATATTGATTCATTTTGTTTGATGTGAAGGAGTTAGAGCTTCATGACTTCAATGCAAACCAAACCCTTTTCTACAAAAAGATTCGTTTGTTTGGAAGCTTTCAACATAGTCTTAAAGAACCTGCCCAATGCTCACCTTTATGAAGTATTAAATTCCTTCTTTCTCCAGTATCCTTCTCTAGCGATGTCTTGAAACCATCTGTATTTTATTTTTGAGATTAAAATTTAATCATAACATTTCTTCTTTTTCTTTCCTCCCCTCATAGCCTTCCTTATATCCATCTATAGTTTTGATTCCCATATTCCTTTTGGTTTCTGTTGTCACTAAATGGTTTGGGAGGGACTATAGCCTAGATTAGCTAGTCTTGTATACATTGCACACATTTCTGCCTTCTCAGTTAAACAGAGACTCACGAGGTATGTACTGAAGATTTATTTGCCTGTAAGACCCCCAGGTATTGATTACACAATCAATTCAATATCTGTGGTTGTCTGGGTGAGAAGTGAGGACACAGTGGTGAACAACCAGGTCATTTTCACTTTCATGGAGTGTCCATCTCAAGCTTGTACCGTATGTGATTGACTTTAGCATCAGTCCTAACTCTCACCCGTGCTAGGAGCACAAGATATCTGGCATGAAAGAGAGAATTCACCTGACTACCGAGGTGGGAAGGGATCATCTGATTAAAAAGTCACTGACATTGACACCTGAGGAGTAAAGAGTTTCCTATTGACTAAGGACATTTCAGCACATAGTAGACACTTTAACAAGAAAGACAATCTGAATTGTGTTTAATAAGGCTTCTAGTGTTTAGAAAAAAATATATGGCTATTATGAAAATCACCTGAGATTGTAGAGGTGAGAAGTTTTACATATATATGTGTATGTGTGTATACATATGTATGTATATGCACACACACAGACATATATATATACATATGCATATATACATATATCTATATCTATATCTATATATACATTATATTCAGAAAAGTTATAGGAGGATGATTTGGCCAGTAAGTGGATGCGAACAAACACACACTCTGCTAGTTTCACACCAGATCATAACCTGTTTCAGAGTTCTTCCAAAGAGGTGTTATCTTTGCCCCTTTCCAAAAGAGGAAGCCAGTTAAGTCACTTCACCCTAACGTACAAATTTATGTCATTTTCCTCGCCCCTTAAATAAGATTTATTCACACCTTCACATATCCCAGTGCTGAGATCTCTAATTGAGTGAGATATTAGAGCTCTGGTCTGATAAGCCGCTACACATTTCATGGTCCCAGATGTGGTAGGTTGTCAGAATTACTGCCCTAAAGCCCTGCCTCTATAAATAGAAACCTATTACTTCATGGTACAGAATAATTAGACTAGGATCCCAAATATCCCTCTACTTGTCACATAGTAGATACTCAATAAATGATGACTTTTAAAAGATGAATCTCAAAATGACTTTCCTTTGACAAGCCTCTGCTATTATCATGACTGAATATTTATTTGAGAGGTCATTGCCAGGGTTAGAGACTGTGATCAAAGACTAAAGTCAAACTTTTTCTTGTTTTTTTTTTTTTTTTCTGACCTACTTTGCATCATTTCCTGAATTGTTGTTGTTTTTGTTTGTTTGTTTGTTTTGTTTTGTTTTACTTCAAAACAAAAAACGAAGCTTTATGTCTGCATTAAGGGAAGGCACAATTCCATTCTACACAAAACAAACTTCTAAAAATACATTTGTCTTTTTATATATGGATAAAAGTAACTAAAGTATAACCCTGGGTGGACTTTAAAAACATGTTCCAGCTGAAGCTTAGAAACAATATCATAATGCAGTCAGAAGTGTGGCAGCTGGCTGATGGCATATTTATATAAAGGCAAAATTCCTTCCCTCACTTCCACAAACAGGTAATTGATATTTTTCTCTTTCATTTAAATTCTTAGAACGCAAAGGAAATCCCTTTCTGTTCCCAAATATAATGAGAGGTCTGTGCACAGGATTTGCCTGTGTAGCTAATATTTTATGCTAATCAGTCATATGGTTATCTCCATTTTAACATCCCTACTGCTCCAGATCTTCTGCATGAATTATCTACATTACCCCTGTAGAGGATTTCAAACTTAGTAATGCCTCAAGTTCCTCATTCACTTTGGCTAACATGAATTGCCCTGATAAAGAGAGCTAATTAATTTTTTTTAAGGCAACAACTGATACCCACAGTTTGTTTATGGCTCATTAACACTACCTCTATGGGGTTTTCATCTCTTCCAGCAATTTATGCACATCAGCCAGCCATACACATTGACTCACCAGCCAGTACCACCAAGACATAAGTGTGTGTTGGTTGTAATGTTGAGTGTGTGTATGTGTGTGTGTGTGTGTGTGTGTGTGTGTGTGTGTGTTTGGGGGGAAGCTGCTCAGGATTCCAAATGCTGGTGTTATAGAATGTGAGCCTCTGTTTTCTTTTCTCTCTTCCTCTTTGCTGGACTGATTTACTTTGGTTGAAGTCCTGCCACATGTTTATCCTCTGGATGAAGACTCTCCTATTCTAACCACACCCATCCTACACCCACTTCTAGTTTTCTTCTTAACTTCACTGTGAAGCTACACACGAGGAGAAATCCATGTTTGGATTCTGTAGCATCATGTATCTCCCTAGGTTCTGATTCTGAGAAGGAATGCAAGATTCTCCAACCATCGGGAGACCAAGTTTAATGAATTTTTCTTCTTCCAGTTTTCCTCATTAGAACTGTCCACGTTGTCTCCCCCTGCTCACCCTTCCCTTCTGGAAGCTTTCCAGCAATAAGCAGAAGGAGGCAGTCGGAGAAAGGTTAGGCAAACACAACAATATTACTGGAATAAGTAACATATTGCTCATTAAACATTTAAAATCAACAGTTGCTCGCGCGATCTGCCAATATTTTGAGAAATGCCAGTTTTACTGCTAGGTGCCACTTGGCTTGAGCTGCTTAATTCATGATTTGTGAACTGACATCCAGAATAACAAAACCGTATTCCAGTTAGAATTTTGCCATCAAGAGGGAAGCTAAAATATCACAACACAAAGCCCCCTGTTTCCTTTCCTTCCTGCCTCCTTCCCTCCCTCCCATCCTGTGCCTCTGCCTTCATTCCAGAAACAAATGGATGTGTTAAAACAGTGAAATGTGCTTGTAAAAGATAAATAGTTTATCTTAAATATACTGTTGTAGTGTCAAACCAAGTCTCAAATCCATGTACATATTTTATTCACAGACATAACATTTCAAAATGAGTAGATATCTTTTTTTCTTTTTCAAACATTTATACATGAATGCAATGCTCATAAAAAAATAAAATCAGGATGACAATATAGTTCAGATCTTATCAGCATTACGTGCTGATCTCATCAGGAACATGAGCCCAGCATGTGCTATTTTGTTCCATAAAAGGCATCACTTTCTGACTGGTAACAGAGGGAAGTCTATGATTTTTTTAAACACATCTCTTTGCTGCCACAAATGTATCCTGGTTAAGGATTCTAATTATTTGTGCGTGCTCTTTCTATGAACTTCATCTAAGGACTTCTTGTTGTTGGTGGTAGAAGCATCAGTAACTGTGCCAGGTGCCTTTCTGCAGGAGATGGCTGAGAAAATGAACAACATGTGGTTCCTGTTAGATGGACAACTACTGGAGAGGTGCTTAGTAAAACAAAGGATGCTGGAGAGAGTCCCTTAGTAAAACAAAGGATGGCACGCAGGGGTGGGCACTAGAGTGGATATTTTGATCTTCTACCACTAAGTAGGGAATCTGAACTCGATGGAAAAGGCTGTGTACCATCAGGTCAAGAATCCCCTGTCCTGACCCATAGCAGAGGCATGTTGTTCTGCAGCACAAACGAAGCATGTGTTGCAAATGCTGATGCTGAAATGAAAATTTGCATCACCCATGGTCTTAGAGGAGGGAAATACGGATTTACCAGGGGAGTGAGAATCTTAAGGCTTGTTCTCTGACACTGGAGTCTGTCTCAGTATGAGGAAGTCCACACGGATGGACAGAAGAGGGGAAAAGAAGGACTCTGGAAGACACTTTCAGCTAAAACGTCTATCCTTTGTCAAGAAATAGAACACTATTTTACCGAACTACAACGATGCTGTATTTCTACTCTGACAATAAATATCATCAGTCAAGGGAGATGTAAAAGAAAGCATCCACTTTAGCTGTGGTGAAGCAAGCAAAGATTTTTTTTTCTGATACTTTGAGACTATATTATCATAGAAGACTAAAGACAATAGCAAAGCATGTGTGGCCAATTCCACACGTTGGGATTGTTTGGGAGTGGACTTACAGGTGTAGCAACTAGAAAGGTATTTTGTGAACCTGGTTGCCTTTGGTGAATTATGGTGCCAATTTGAGTAGTCCAGATTGTTTCTTCCAAAGACTTGCCACTTGTGCCATCTGCAAGGTGAATATATGCCTTACTCTGCAGTGCCCATGCCTTAACATTTTGATGAAAGTTATGTGACAGCAAATTTATGATAGGCCCTACACTATCACTTTCATGCTTTGGGGCTGCTAGTACATTCAACTTCGCATCGTTATTACCAATCCCAGGGCTTACAGAGGACAAATTTTATGATCCAAGAAGAATATGTCCAGCCAAGCAGGTAAATGGACTCAGATTTATTATGAAGATTTTGCTGCCTACCCTTTCTGTTGTCTAAGGTACAGACCTACAATTGTGTATATTTAACAAAAACAATGGAAATCATCAATTTGAAATTATTTAAGCCATTGGGTACTTGGACCATTGTAAATATAGAAAAGCAATGTAAAGATAAGCTCATACATCATACTTCTAAATAATTTTTAAATTTTGCCTTGCCACTAAAGTATTTGTTTAGTGCCATCAGTTTGAAGACACTAGAACCTCTGAGTTTTATATGTTTATTTAGAGTTTGTCTATCTTTAGGGCATCAACAATAAACATGAACTTGATATTAGAAGGTCCGAGGACAATATATGGTCATGTACTCACCATTTAATAAACATGGATTAGGTGTCTATTATAATACTTTCCCCAGTAAATGTAGGCTATACAGGTGGAGGTCAGAGTTCTTGCTTTTCTGAGATCTGTATTTCCTTGACAATTTTAAGGCTAAAGAACAGTCCTTAGACAACTGGAACATGGCTCCCTGGATAGGTCACCAAGGAATCCTAGGTGATGATGCTAAAAGTCATAGAACATGAACTTTGTGTGTCACAGAAAGTCTTTCTTTTCTAGTTTTTCATAAGGAAAAAATTATAGCTATTCCTATAATTATACCTAAACCCTTAATTTCAAAAGCTCTGATGATGGCAATCTGCCTCGGTATCTGTGATTTCTCCAGTAGTCATTTCTAAACCACTAGCCTGTGGACAGTATGATTGATCCAGGGGGAAAATGACTGGGATAGACTAATAAAATTTGTTCTCTGCAAGTGTGGAATTTAAATGGAGACCCAGGAATGAAATGAGTTTCTCTAATGGTATCACGCTACAGAGAAAAATCCCTGAACATCTCCTGCTCAAGAGTTGCCCTATTTTTTGCCTTATCTAAGGATAATGCTCAGTTTTTTCCCCTTCAAGTCTGTGATTTACTCTTGCACATTTCCAATAAGTTTTCTATGTTAGGTTATTCAGTGTCTGTAGTTTGCAACTAAGGGACATTATCAGAGATAAATATTTGACAAGGAATGTTTTCTTCTCGGATGCTTTTGAGAATAACTTTAATATCTCAAAGTCTCTGGTCACAGTTTCTACATTGGTAAAGGACTGCAGTAACAATTGTTTTGGCTTACCAAAACTTTCATATATTTGGAGAAAAACCCAAGGTCAGGATTATGAGTAAAAATTATATAATCACTTTGATGGAGAATATTTTAATGAATTAGAAATCAGGTTGAAAGCTCATATCATAATGAAGTATATAAACATTTGAAATTGAAATTTACTATATTAAGTCAATGATGAGAGTATCCTGCATACTGTTCTCTTTTTTTTTCTTTTTTTATTAGATATTTTCTTTATTTACATGTAAATTTTCCCTTTCCCAGGTTCCCCTCCAAAAAACAAACAAACAAACAAAAACAACAAGAACAAACCCCTTTTTCCTCCCCCCTCCCCATGCCTGTTACCCCACCCTCTCCCACTTATTGGCCCTGGCATTCCCCTACACTGGGGCACAAAACCTTCACAAGGCCGAGGTCCTTTCCTCCTATTGATGATCAAATTTGCAATCCTCTACTATACACATGCTGCCAGAATATTCAGTCCCACCCTGTATAGTCCTTGATTGGTGGTTGGGTCCCTGGGAGCTCTGAGGGTACTAGTTAGTAATTGTTGTTCGTCCTAAGGGGCTGCAAACCCTTCAGCTCCATAGAACCTTTCTCTAACTCCTTCATTGGGGACAGTGTACTCAGTTCAATGAATGGTTGTGAGCCTCTACATCTGTATTAGTCAGGTATTGTCAGAGCCTCTTAGGAGATAGC